>JAOBYK010685331.1:0-28847 GCA_025434845.1 Phenganax subtilis
GAAATAAAAACAAAAAGAAATAAAATAACACTCTCTTGACTCCACAGTTCTCTAATACACTGGCTAAAACCTCTCCGGACAAGCTAATCTGCTGATGCATGGGGATTTTTCGTTGTCTCTCTTGCGCTGTGAACTAGTCTGTAAAAGCCCTGCTGGAAAATATGTTTAAGAACTGTATTCGTGTAATTCATTGGTATACTTTACAAATATATTTTTACAGACGTTAAACTGTGTCTGCGTGTTAATTTATGCATGCTTCCAAGCATATTTTGCTCTGAAACCAATACAATTTCGTATTCGTGTTACTCCCTTTTTTCCTTCCTTGTGTGCTCAAAGACTTCAATTTATATTACAAAAAAGAAATGCGGTTCGAACAGGTATCGCGCGTGCCCGGTACGTCACCTCGCTTGGTAACGTCACCTTAGCCGGAACGTCACCTTCCGGTCACTCTGTGTAAAGTCACTTCCGTTATTTGATGGTGAGTATTATACTACTGGCAACACTGAAAACTTTGACTGCAATTTGTCAGTAGTCAATTTGTCCCAATTTTCCAAAAAAAGATTATGTAGTCAGTTTGTCACAATTTTCCGAAAAAAGGATTAGAGAAAATCTAAAAACGTCGCATGATATTTCATACATATTTAATTTTCTATCGAGGCTTGACCGTATTTATTAACTTGAAGATGTCTTTAAATTTATTTAATTCAACCATTACAAAGATACCAGAATTGGTATAGAAAGGTGACCAATTTACATACATAGTTAAATAAACAAAATAGAAGTTCGAAGTGCATGCGTAGGAATCTAACAATGGTGATCTAACCTATTTACATTAACGATACATGCATATGGAATGGGTTATGTGACAGAACAGTTTAAGCTAGGAAAAGATTCTAGAATATGAAAGCAATATTTTCCCACTAGCTTCATAATCGATTTATCTTTCATAGATAGAATATATAAAAATAGGTCTTCCGAGCTAAATAGTACGAACCCTTCGATTTCGCGATTATTAACATGGGCATGTATCCAGGCTGCGCCTGCCCTTCTTAAAATTTCATTTACAAAAAAACACAAAATAAGCAAAGGTTGAATTGAATTTTTAAAACACAATTGAAAAGCCCGTCGATAAGGTTCCATTTTGAACACTTAATGTTCTCATAATTAAAAGCTACTAACTCTTGCAAAAAATCAAGTGCAACATACAAAACTAATCATGCAAACTTTGAAACCAAAATTGATCATGAAATATATTTTATAGAAGGAGAAAAGACAAGTAATTATTTTGAGTGTCTGGGTTCGACAATACTGGAACAACCCATTGCTGACTTGGAATAAATCGAATTACATGAACATTTCTTCAATCAACGTAGACAAAAATCTTGTCTGGGTTCCTGATATTTGCTTATACAATACGTAAGTATAGCAATAATGCAGTTTGTACGTTGCGACATAACATATAGCCGTTCCACAAGGTCTGCAACAGCAACTACAACAATAGTGGCAACAGTAACTTTTTAATCGACAGCAACAACAAGAGCAGCAACAGCAGCAGGAACAACAACAACAACGGCAAGAAACAACAACAGTAACAAGATCAGCAGAGCAACAACAACACTAGTGGCAATAGTAACTTTAAGGCCATGTTACTCGGTGCAAGTTTTTCTTGCAACTTGCAATGCAATGTTTTCAAAAATATATATTGCAAGTCGCAGTGACATATCAGACTGGCTAGCGACCTGCAATTATTCGTTAAAGGTGGCGGCGGCTGCAAGGAGTGCTACAAGCCGTATGAAAGGTATATTGATTCATCCTGAACGCAGGCTATTCTGCTTTCTGATTGGCCAATTTCGTGAATATTGCGAGACAAGTGGCAGATGGAGATGTTAGACGCTGCAACTTGTCTCGCCACATTGCGAAAAGTAGAAGCCGCTTCAACTTTCCACGCAACTTGCAATGCAACTTTTTATTGCATTACAAGTTGCAAACTAGGGGTGTTACCCGGTGCAATCTGCCATGCAACTTGCAACGCATGCCATTGCATTGCAAGTTGCAAGAAAAAATTGCACCGTGTAACATGGCCTTTAAACAGCAGCAACAATAAACAAAAGCAACAGCAGCATCATCAACAACGAAAACAACAACAAAACATTTAAAACAACAACACTAATGGCAATAGTGACTAATGACTTTAAACAGCATCAACAGAAGCAACAGCAGCGGCAGCAGCAACAAGTCAACAACGGGGACAAAAACCCATTAGCAGCACAAACAAGAACAACAGTAACGGCAACAGTAACTTTAAACAGTGCCATCTTCAAACAGTTTTTAATTGCGATATCACAAAATATTGAAGAAAGTAAACAAGGCATGAATTTTGCATATTTATATAGGGCAGATGACAGCGGCAGTCTGTACCAAAATCTAGATACTAAAATTATCGTAACAAGCGATGGAAACTGTACATGGCTAGCTCCGATCATTATAACAAGCGAATGTAAAATTGATGTCGAATTCTTTCCCTTTGACGAACAATCTTGCTTGCTCCAGTTCGGTTCGTGGACTTACAGTAGCGCCAGTATAGACGTCAATCCAAAAGCAGCGGACGCCGACCTCAAAAACTACATCACAAATGGCGAATGGGAGATAATCGATATCAAAGCAAGACGCCACAAAGATTATTATGCTTGCTGCGATGAACCTTTTTCTTCAATTATATTCACAGTTCGCGTTCGCCGTAGAATGTTGTATTATGTATCTAATCTTATAATTCCATGTGTTGTGATTGCAGCTCTAGCTTTCCTTTCATTCTATCTTCCTGTCGATTCAGGCGAACGGATCTCTTTGGTAATCACTGTGTTGCTAGCAATGACGGTATACATGCTCATGGTATCCGACTCAATGCCACCTACATCTGAGGTTATTCCTCTGATAGGAAAATACTATCTAGCAGTGATGGTTGAAATTGCCCTATGTTTAGTAGCAACTTGCATAGCCATTCGTTGGCACCATACTGATACCCCTATGCCGCAATGGTTACATGGTATACTTGCACGTTGGTGTGGTAAATTGTTCGGTGAAAATGGAGTCGAACGTCCATTCCTAGAAAAAGGATCTACCAGCTACAACCTTAATAATGATCCAATGACAGCCCCAGCCATTACCGAGTACAATCAGCTTGCAAAGTCTTCCAATACCAACTTAGGTACAATACAGCTACGAGATATCACCAATCATCCAAAGACGGACATGGAATCCATTCATAAATTTCTGTCCGTGTTATCCCAGAAGGCTCAGAGCGAAGAAACAAAGGAAAATATACGCCATGATTGGAAGAAAGCTGCTCTTGTTTTGGATCGATTTTTCTTTGTGCTATTCCTGGTCACTTTTCTTCTTTTTTCCGTTATAATATTCGCAACTATACCTCATCATAAGAGCTGAAAGCAATAGGAGAAAGATGGCAAGCACAGAAGAAACACTTTTCGTTGAATTAAATACAGCATATCATAACATATTATCAAAACAGAGAAATGGGAAAAACGCATCGATTCAACAGTGCATGAGACAAACACACCTGAAAACTGCTACAGAAACTATTATAAAACTAGGAGTTACTATCGCAAGGAAAATGCTGCCGATCTGTCCAGTAGCAATTATTGCACTTCCCCACAATGCAGCCTGTAAAATGCACAGCATAAGTATATATAATTTGTGAGTCGATTTAACATGTAGAATAACCGAGCTTCTTAAACCTAATCGTTATTGTTCCCTCGATTTCATAGCTTTCAACTCAGAATAAAATAAAAGATACATAAGCATTTGCGAATTTTGCGCTTCATGAAAGCATGTGCGTTTCACGGCAGGGGCGGATCTAGGATTTTGCAAACGTTAGTCAAAATCCTTCCTCGTAAACATCAAGGGAGGTTGTTTAGGGGGACGCATGGCAACCTCAGGGGGGAAGGTGTTATTAGGAGTTCTCGTTAGTTAACCTTATAGTTAGTTATTAATTTTATAAAAAATATAATACATAACTAACAAGAAATAATTAACAAATATTAAAATGCTAGGAGTAAATAGTCCCTATTAAATAACATTAATTTAAAGTCTGAAACATAAACCCAGGATTTTTCTAATCATCACAGACAAGGGCCGCCTCGAGCTTAGCGTCATCACAGTTGGATCGTATAACACAACACACGTGGTTACTGGATTGTCAAAACAACAGAATATACTGTATTGCTTGGAACAATAAAAATACATCCCAACGTTGACACAAGTTTAACTGTAAAGTGATAGCTATTAGTAAAGAGTCAGACTTCATGAATTAAATCGCTAATTTTTCATCGTATCAATAAGTAACCTTTGGACCGACCGCACAAACATGCAAATTTTAACAAAGATATGAAATAATACGCTGATCAAACTTCACCGTATGGCGGCTCTATGTTATTATGCCTCATAACATATGAAATGGCACATGTTCACACTTCAATAACAGCAGAAATCTGTACCGCATGTAAACAATATACTTTTACCGTATCGCTGCACAAGCTTTATTGTTGTGACAGACTTGACTACCCCTAAATCTACGGTGGCTTATTAGGGACATGCGCGAGTAGTTTTTTATTTGACTCGCGTGCTTCTTTTTTCAACTCGCATGATCTTTTTTAATATGCGCGTGTTCTTGTTTCAACTTGCATGATCTTATTTGACATGCGCGTGTTCTTTTTTCAACTCGCGTGATCTTTTTTGATATGCGCGTGTTCTTTTTTTCTTTATTCGTGCGTGATCTTTTTTTGCGGATTGCTGATATCAGCAAAACAGTCCACTAATTAAATTTTAAGATGGCGAGCCACAACGAAAACATGGAGCGGTATTTTGCTTTGTGTCGTTTATTCTGCATTGCTTATAATTTTTCTGGGGCCTACTCTAATGATTTTCAAGGAACATGAGAACGAAAAGAAGAGAAAGTATCAGCAGAGAGTTTTGGATGTTGAAATAGGCTCCTTTACACCTCTAGTATTCAGGACAAACGGTGGAATGGGGACTGAATGTCAAATTTTTCTTAAACAACTGGTGCAGAAATTGGCAGAAAAAGATAATGAACGATATGCCGTTGTCATAGCATGGATGAGAACCAGAATTTCCTTCGAAATTCTCAGACCTGTGCATGTGAGTGTTAGGCGATCTAGATCATTTTTTTATAGAAAAGACATTGAAATTCTGGAAGATTTTGGACTGAATGTCCAGGTCGCCAGGGTTTTTTAAATCTGGACTGTATATGGGTACTTTTAGATTAGAGTGTTTTAATTTTTATAAATTCTTAGACTGAATGTGGAATGCACGGTCTCCAGTGTCGCATCCAGGACGGAGGTGTTGTTGCCTGGCCTTGGTGCTCACTGCTATTGAATTAGTTGGGTTTTTTTATATATATATGTCCACGAATCGTTAGCACTTAACATAAAGATTTATATTTTAGTATTGTAGGGTTTTTTTAGAAATTGTAAGATAATTTTTTCACATTAATAAATTCGTAGCTTAAACGGTGGTTTAGTCAAAATTTGATTAAAAACATTCCTACATTTCTTCTAAGCTTTTAGAATAATAAGAACGTGGGTAAACACATAGTTAATAATAGTATGAATAAATAAATGTGAGCTATATAAATTTGATCTTCACATGATCATAAATATGATCTACATAAACGTGATCGATATTTTGAACTTACACGCTGTTTAAGTTAAACGATGTAGGAACATACGGTGGCTCACAAGGGACAGCACGTAAATAACAAAATCGCACCAATATTAAATATATACATATAAGTAGTGCATAGTTGGGAGTTCAACCCCCTCATTAATTATTCAAAATGGCGGCCAAAACTTAGGCAAAATTTTTCACAAACTTTTTCGCAAACTTTTTCACCAAAACTTTCAATATAAACTTTTCACAAACTTTATGTAAAATTTTTCACCAAAACTCTTAATGTAAACTTTACGTAAAATTTTTCACAAACTTGTAAGGTCGTTCTCGAGCAAATCAAGCCCAAGCAAGTCTAGTTTTTCGTTCACATATTTCTCTATGATGTTTCTCATTTTTTCATTAAAGTAGTGCTTATTAAGAGCTCTACAAAATGTGACAAAATATTTTTTAAGATTCTTTGTTCCATTTTTCTTTCGAGTTTTTTTAACTCTTTTTCGATAAGATCATAAAAAAAGTCTCCATTACTATTCGTTTTACATAGGACTAGCCTAGGTTTTGTTTTTTCCCATTTAAGACATTCATGACTTTTGTTCTTAGATGAAACATGAGAAGAGTTAAAGCGAGCCTGAGTGTTAAAGTCGCTATAATTTTCTCTATACTTAGGAAGGCCTCTGAGTTTCTTATATTCTTCAAAGTATATTTCTTCCGTAAAGGGAAGAGTGCTTATTATTATTTTCTCGAGTTTCCTAAGCCTTTTCTCATACGATTTTTTCTTTTCTTCTTTCTCTCGTTTTAATTTCTTGTATTCCTCACTTTTTTCGTATTCTTCTCTCAAGAGTTTTTTAAACTTTTTTTTAATCTTTTTTTTATTATTTTGATTATTACTTTCTAAAAATACTTTATCATTAGGAATTTTAAAAAGTAATCCAAGACTATTAGTACTTGTCATAGTCTTGTTCATGCTTTTTATTTTAATACTTTATCATATTTATCATTTTTTTAACAATCGCAGCGTGTTTTTTCATTTTTGTGAAAAGTTCTTAGATGTTCCTCAAAGTCTTTACTTTGTTCGTCCATATGTTTAATTCTCCAATGTCCATAGGCCCAAGTATGAATTCCATCTGGACGAGTCATTCTCTTATCATCATTATTAGACAAGGCTATTTTGTTTATTTCTTGAGAGTAAACTTGATGATTTATACTTCTAATCACGTGAACTTTTCTTAAATGTTTCGTGTTCTGGAGTAAGCAATTTTTATAATTTTCGTGTGTTAGATGATGTTTTATAGTGGCTTTACTGATACCTTTACAGACGTTTTTCTCCGACTCACCTTTACTATTTTCTGTTAATATGCTATAACATTTTGGTCTTAGTCCTACAAATTCTTTGATAACGTTTTCTCCACATTCGTCTTTCATCATTCCCAAGACCATCTTATTTATTCCAGATCTAATTCCAAACTTATTATTTTCTGGGAAATTACTCGTATCAAAATAGTCTTCTAGATCATTACTAATATCTTGATAAAAATCTTTTGTTTCTATTTCTACTATGACCGAGTCTGTGTCACTCATTAAAAGTTTTATCTTGTTCTTATATTTTTTCTTTAAATAATTATAATAAAACTTAAACAACAAAGCCTTGGAAATATCGAGCATGGCGACTCCGATATAATTTGGCTTATCTAGTAATACCTCGTCTTTTTCATGTAATGTGATGACCAAGTTTTCTCCGATAGTTTTATGATCTTTTAAGTTAGATTTTTGAGTTTGTTTTAAAAACATTTTTATATCTGAGATTAACTTTACGTTTACTCTATTTCTCACATTTTCTATAGTCTTTCCATAAACAGAATTATTTAGTAACTTAAAAAACTCTTATCCGAAACATTTTTAGAGCTCATTCTGAGTTTCATGTTCTTTTCTATAAAGTCTTTTAAGAACGTTTTTTCTTTAAATTTAATTCCTCTTTTTACGTCTACGAGTTCCAAACCTAGTTCCAGATAAGTTTTTAGAGCAAAGTAATGAATCCAATAATTATACTTATTATCTAAACATCCTAACAGCTCATTACTCTTACTAGGTGCCAAAGGAAGATCGTTAAGCCAATTGTGAAGTTCTTTAGGAACTTTCATCTCGACTTGTAAGAAACATCCTTGACCATCTACTTTTACAAACTTTTCCCAAGCTTTTAATTCTTCTTCTGTCATCCATTCTAAGCTATCACAAGGCAAAGGAAAGCACATGGCAGTCCCATATTGATTATTCATATCCAAATAATTTATAAAAATATTTTTCTTTTTTGGATCATAATCTTTCAAATACTTATTATTAGCAAGCGAGAGTTTTTTACTAATCAAGCTTACATCTCCTCTTTTTGCTTCTTCTAAGCACAAGTACATGTTTAGGTCCGAGACTAGTTCTAGGCTTACTTTAGTTTGTTTTAGAAAACTATCCCAGGCTAGACCCGGAGCCGAGTAATAATAGGCAGGATCTAGTTTTTGATTTTTCAAACTCGTGTTTCTATAATTTTCTAACACGTCTGACAAATGACACAAGTCAGAGAGTAAGTAAATTTTTTGATAATCGTTTAGGTTCTTACATTTCATTTTTCTCCATACCAATTTTGCGTATTCGTATTCTTCGTCCATAACGTTTTCTTGTCTTAAGATACTATAAAACTCTCTCTTAGGTGGAAGACTAGTTTCTATTAACTTATTAACGTCGTCCATGTAATCGTAAGGATAAACTCCTTTTCTCTTCATAATTTGCCATTTTTTTCTTTCTTTGAAAAACTTTACCCAGCTTTTTTGATCTTTATCTTCCAAGTTTTTAGTTAAAGTGTCCAAAGCGCTACTTTGATGTCTAAAATTGTCCAAGAATCTAATCTCTCTTATTACTTGAATTATTTCATAGTCGTGTTCTCTCGTTTGTTCTAGTTTTTCTTCTACCATGATTCTCTTTGAGAAGCCTATAAAATTTTCAGAATTTTTTGCGATACAACGGAGGTCTGACTTATCGTAAGCCAAGTCTTTTAGGAAAAGGTGAGAATCGTACTTCCACATGTTATGAGCAAACACTGGGTAAAAAACACAAGACTTTGCATTTATATTACAATTATTATGAGCTGCGCCTCGATATTTTCCGGTAAAATGATCGTGATCTCTTACCTTAATATCCGAGGTTTTTATTAATTTTTCACAATAAACACAATTCGTTTCTGACTCGAAACAAAGATTTTCTTCCTTTGTTAAGTGTAGTTCTTTAATTTTATTTTTCTCTACCTTAAAGTAAATCTCTTTTACGATATTTCCCAAGTCTCACACAAAACTCAAACTTAAATTTTCCGTGTCTAACGCCGTTTTTATGATCTTAAAATCTTTTATCTCGTGTTTTTGTTTTAGTTCTTCTGAAAAAGTAACTAAGATTCCATAAGCGCTAGGCTCGTGTTTTTGATAACATATGGTAGATTTTCCTTTCTTTTCTTCGACTTTTTTGATAAAACACTCAAAGTCATACACGATCAAAAAAGGAATCTTGTTCTGTGCCATATATTTTTTAAAGTACAAAAAAGTATTTTCTTTTGGCGTTTTTAATTGATGAGGATCTTTCGTTTTACAAATTTGTTTATGAAAAGTAAACACTTTCTTAGAAAAAGCGTTTACGCAATAATCACAAACTTCTATCGCTCCATGAGACTTTGAGACGAGACTAGAACATAATCTACTCATGTTATTAATTACCGTAAAATGTTTATTATCCGTGAGAAGTAGTCTTACAATCGTTTTTTGACCATCATTTTCGTTTCTACTCTTTCTCGTTAGTTTTATCCCAGAGTTTTCTTCATGTGAAAAAACGTTAATGCCTATGTGGGGATTATTTTTCTTGAAAACGTTAATGTCTTTAAAATCGGAAGGAAAAGTTACGTTTTCCCAGTTTAGTTCTTTACTTTTTCCTTTAAGATATCCCGTGATTTTTCCAGGCTCATTTTTCTTATTATTTCCGAATAAGGCTATGCAAATGGCCTACTTAAGACATTCGTGATCCTCGTTCTTAGGATTGATCATGGCTCTCTTAGAAACTATCCACTTTGGTAAAGGAACCCAAGAAGAAATCCCTAAAGGTTCAAACTTTATTTCATGAATCTCCATTCGTATTATCTCGAAAAGTCTCCAACCCGAGCCTTCTTTTTGATAGTTGGTTAAAGAGCCTAATATTTTTTCATAGATGTCAAAGTAAACTAGTTCCAAGTCTGTCGTGTTTGGAAGAACTAAAAAGTAATTAGACTTAAAATTAGCCTTTTTATACTTGTTAGGCTCATCTTTCTTAAGACTAGGTCTTTCCATGACACATTCTAGTCTAATTTGCGCTTCCTTATTTTCTAAAAAACTCTTAAAGATGAACAAGACCGTGTTCCTACACTGATCCAAATAATTTATGACGTTTTCTCTATCTAGTTTAGGGTTTGTGTCAGAAAAAATACCCCAGACTCTTAAGCTCTTTTTAAGAACATTGTTTATCTCCTCATAAAGTAAAAGGCCTGTTTCTAAGTTAAACATTTTTCTAGGAACATTTCTTTGCTTTGGATAAAAAAATAAGTTTATGTCGTTAAATTTCACAAATTGCTTGACTCCGTTTGCGTCTTTTTTTTGTCTTTGTTTCAAGTTTTTAATTTTCTCGCTTATTGTTTTTCTCATCAAAACATACTTTTTTTGATAATAGTTTAGATTTTTCTTTTTTTCGTGCATTTGTAAGAATCTTAATTTTTTTCTCTTAAAGACTAAGCGCTTTATCTCGAGTCTACTTTCGTCTAATAATTTTTTTAAGTGTTTAAAAATAGCTACTTTTGTTTCATATTTTGTTTTTAAAATTTGATTCGCAATCTTTATCGTTTCTTGGGTAGTTAGTTTTTGAGTCATTCTTTTATTAAACAGAAAAAAGTTTTTATGAAAAAAAAAATTATTTTTTCCGTAAAATAAAATGGCAATGTTTTTTGGCTATGAAAATAACAAAGATTTAAATATCACAAAATATGAGGAGAACATAAAAAAGTTAGAAGAAAAAACTAAAAACATAGAAAACGATCAAAGTACTTTGGATAAGTTTTCTAAAAATAATAGAAAAATTAATTTAAAGAATAAGGAAAAAATTACGCAAAACACGACAGAAATAAAAAATAACACTACAGAAGTTACGCGAAATAGTACGGAAATTGTAAGAATTTTTCACGAACTAAATTCAAAAATGAGTTTAAAAAAAAATATTTACTCGTTTTCTTTTAAATTTGGAAGCTTAAAATAAGATATTTGGGAAGAGCCTTCTAGTAATAGAAGGCTCTTCCCAAATAGAATGTTGTTACTCATTTATTATATGAGACAAAATTAGAAAACGTTGACATTGACTTTTCTTTTTAGTTTTTACTCATTATCCTCATTTTTATTTTTTTCTATAAATTGTTTCTTTCTCGAGAACTCGAGATTTCCCTCTAGCTTAAATTTGGTTCCATTTCTTCCAAATCTAGAAAAACAATTACAATACGTTTTTGTGACGACTTCTTTAATCATTTCTCCAGGAATATCAGGATGCTCATTCCAACGTATTTCTTGCTTCCCATTTATTTATAAGAGAAATATTCCGAGTAAGGTTCCGATAATTCCATAAACATAATTAAGATCTAAGCTAGGTTGTTTATACGCCGTTAAGGAACGCTCGCTCGTGTTCGCTTCCCTCATGTTCGCTTAGCTCATGTTCGCTTTGCTCACTTTTTTTTCTTTAATATGTTTCTTAATAAACGTTGGAGCAGTGTTATTTTTTATCGTGTTATTTTTTTTAGGCTTTGTCTTAAGTTTTGTTTTAGTTTTATTCAGTCCAGGATTCTTTCCAAATTTCATGTCTTCCGTGGCTAAGGTGAGCACATTATTATAACCTGTGATTGGAGTCAAGTTTATGATCATCTTTGAAGGAATTAATATGATTTTAGGGCCTATCACCATGTCTAAAACGACGTTGGTGCTCTTAATAGCCGTTCTCATATTAGAAATAGTAATCGTGGAGTCTGTCTGAATGATAGTATCTTTAACTAGTTTTTGAAAAACGTCTTGCGTTTTTAGAGACTTTGCACCTTGACTTACGATACTCCAACGAGTGTTTGCTTAAGCTCCTAACACGCTATAAACATAAGACTCGGTCGAATCTTGAAAAAGTTTTTGACCTAGAGCCGTCAAGCCATCAGAACTAGCTTTTATAAATCTTTTCCAATCATCGTCAGACTTATTTATCGTCTTATAAACCCAATCGTATTCTTGATCTTTCATGTACAAATTTTTATGAGGATATTTTCTTTTTATCTTTCCAAATACTCTTCTAGCGATATAAATGCTCATTTTTACGTCATCGCTAGGCTTTTGATGTTTTACTATCTCTTTTGTTGGGATATGTTTTTGAATAAGAGCTAGTATTTTTTTAGTGACAAAGGGCTTTAATTTTTCTGGATAACGTAGTAGTCTACTCATGTGAAAAAAAAAATAATACTTTGCCAAGGAAGAGATTAGCTTTGGTTGACTCGCTTCACTTAAATGTCTTATACTCATTCCTCCCAAGTAACTTAATACGAAAGCAGAGACTAAACTAGTATAGTAAGGACTTCGAGCATAGGAAGGTCCAGTATATTTTTTATCTTGGTTTATGAAACTTTTGTTTCAAAAGTCATTTTTTATGTTCTTGAATTCATCTAGAACGTTTTCATGATCGAATTTAGTGTCTAACGCGTCTAGCTTATAAGAAAAATACTCATTTTTGTTCACGTAAAAGTTTATTTTGTTAAAATTTATGTTTAAGTTATCGTTTTCGAGTTTTAGTTTTTGAATAGTTCCAAAATGATTCCAAATCTTTGGAGTCCGGTAATAGTCTTTACTCGTATTTAAGTGTTTTTGCCACGCTTTATTATGTTTAAAAGCAAAGGTGTTAATTTCGTATCTGTAACCTTTTCCAGTGTTATAAAAAACTTGGTCTTCTAATTTTAGTCTTGTGGTTCTCATCCCAGGATAAATAGGCTCGTCTCCTGGGATCTTTATCTTTTCATAAATTACTTTTCCTTCGAAATTAAAAAAATTCATGTCAGCGTTTGGATATTTTTTTAAAAATCTTTTCTTGGCTTCTTCTCGATCCCAAGTTTTTATAAGTTTCTTAGCCTCGGCCAAGTCTTGACCATAATATTTTTTAAACATAGAATCGAGTTGAGGAAACAAGCGTTCTGTCATTATTTCCATTTATTTAAAGACTATGAAAAAAACTTAAAAACACATTAAGTTTTGAGTTTCTTAAGGTGTTAAATAAATGAGAAAACTTTTCGTGTTTATAGAAGATGGTTATAAAGAAATTTTTTTAGAAAGAAACATAAACATTTCTAATTTATTCGTGAAAAGCCCAATTGTTTTCTGGAACGTTAAAAACGTAGTTAAGAACGAAAACGATTATGTTACAAAAATAAGTAATGATGAAACGTTAACTAAATTAAACATTCCTTCTGGTTATTTGGGTTTTAGTGACTTGGTCTCTGAGCTCAAAAAACATAAGATAGACTTAGAAAAAGTGTCTTATAAAAACAAAGCTCGTGTTTTTTGCAAGGATGATATTCTAGTTTTGAATAAGCTCGGGATCTTGTTAGGATTTCAAAAAGATAGGGTTATTGAGGCAAACACTTGGATAGAGTCTGCAAACGAATGTGACATAAACCTCGGATTAAAGTACATGGAGATAGAATGTGATGCGGTAGATAGAGAAAAGAATTTTAACTCAAAAGGTAAGTTAAGTTCTTGCATAGTTACTTTGCCTATTACGACATCTCTAAGATTATCTGGAAATGTTTTTCGCTACACCGACATAGAAAGCTCCGTAGAAGTTAATGAAAAGTTTTATAACTCTTTATCTTTCTCTGTTAAAGGAAATCATGAAAGAAACATAGGAAACGTTTTGCTAGAAGTTTTTTTACTTTAAATAAAAAAATGAGCGAAGCAAACATTGAGAATAAATAACTTAGAATGTGACTTAGAATGTGAATTAGTTTTAAGAGATCTTTACTATGATCCTAAAAAAGGTTTTAGATCAGCGGAGGACATTCATAGAAAAATAACTATGGAGAATGATGCTCGACATAAGTCTAAGTTTTATCAAGAATTGGTTAAAGACTCAAGACGTTTACACAAAACATAAAAAGTCTGTGAAAAAGTTTAAGACGAGCAAAACTTTTTTCGATGGCTTAGCTCAGCAAATGCAAATAGACTTGGTAGACATGAGAAACGTAGAGAAAGAAAATAAACCTTTTAAATGGATCATCACAGCCATAGAAATACTTTCCAGATACGCTTTTGGAATAGGTGTAAAGTCTAAAAAGGCTGAAGACGTTCTAAAAGGTCTAGAGATAATATTAGAAGAATTTCACGAAAGATTTAACAAGTATCCAGACGTCGTGCAATTTGACGACGCAAACAAATTTCATAATAAGCTCGTTTATGATTACTTGACGGAAAAGAACATAAGATGGTTTAGCACAGAACAAGTTCCAAAATTAGGAAGAGCAAAGTATTTTCCTTCAGAGCACGTTAAAGAAAAATATCCAGGGAGGAGGTTCGTAGCTAAAAAAGATTATGAAAGAAGAGGTAAGAAGGCCGCCGTAGTAGAAAGACTAAACAGAACCTTACGAAAACAAATGTGGAAATACTTTTATAAAAATGATACTAGACATTGGCTAGACGTTTTTGATCTATTCTTAGAAAATTATAATAATTCTTATCACAGAACCATAAAAATGAAGCCTAGCGAAGTGAATAAACAAAGTTCGGATCAAGTCTGGGTGAGCGTTTTTGGAAAAAAAATATTCGCCTCAGGCACTTTAGACTATAAGAAACCCAAGTATAAAATTGGACAAAAAGTGCAAGTTCTCTATTATGGAACTCAATCTGAAAAAGCATTTAGAAAAGGTTATAGCGTGAGTTTTGGAGACGAAATCTAAACGATTACAAACGTTTTCTATGGAGACCCCAACATGTATGAGCTCAGCCACGAAAATAATAATAAAAATAATAAAAGTAGTAGTAATAAGTTTTTTACACTTTTAGGAAGATTTTACGAACAAGAACTAAGCAAAGTAAAATAAAGTTGCTTAAAATAAAACATGGCAGAAGCTTTATATCCTTTTAAAATGTATGATGATTCTACATTTAACTACGAAAAAGATTTTAAAAACCCTGTGGAAAATTATAACGAGTATGAGGACGTGTAGGAAGACGCATGAGAAGACACAAACGAGACGGGACTTATTTGGGATAACGATTGGGGTGACTATGCACGAGAAGAAACTGAGGACGTAACTGGACCTATTATAGAGAATCCTATTTTTGATAACAAAAATTATAACGAAAGTAGTTTCAGTTGGGAAGAAACTCATAAAAACATTCCTTCTAGACTCGATATAAAAGATGTTAAAAAAACTTTTCTAGACCCCGAGCAAGAAGAAAAAGCCACGCTTTATAAAAAAGTGTTTCTAAAAAATTACATGGGCTTAGACGTGGACGAAACAGATGGTGTTAGTTCTGAGCAATTATTAAAAGAGTTTTTCTTAGAAGTAAACGAAAAAGGAGAAATTACTGGAGCAAAGTTTAAAGGAGAAAGAATTATTGAAAAACGCCTCAGTTAGAATTTGAGTACGATAGAGATGCCGAGAAAGAATATTTTGTAAAAGAGTTTAATCTTTTATCAGAAAAGTCGAGTCGAGAAAGAGTCTCCTCGGCTAGATCTCAAGTATCGAACATCATCGCCTTAGAACCTTTAACGAAAGAAAATAACTTAGACGATCTAATAGAAGAGGCCACTCAAGAAGACGTTTTAATAAATGAAGTAAAAGAAAACTTTAGTTACGAAATAGGAAGAAAGAATCAAAGAATCATAGAAGAAATGTTCTTGGATCCCGAGTATGAAAAAGTATTCTCTTCAGAAGAAAACTTAGAAATCGAACAAATTTTGAATCCAGAAGGAGATACCAATCAAGAAAAGCTAGAACAACTCAAAGCAGACGATCTTTATTGGAGAAGAAAACTCATAAACGAAGTCAATCCAAAAAGAAAAGAATTCATTCAAACGATTGGAAAAGTGATAGAACAAGGAAAAGAAAATTTACGTTTTCGAGATGGAGCCAAACTCAAGATAAGAGCTTTAATCGAAGACTTGGAATCTTACATCGATCGAGACGAGCTCACGCGCTTACAAAAACTCAAACGTTGGATCTTGACGCATAAGTTTAAGTTAGGCGTGGGCTTGGCCACTTCGCTCGCTGGAATCTTGTCCTTAGTATTTATGATTACAAAACATTCGAAAAGTGTCGTAAACGACGTGAAAGAACTAATAAAGTCTTCTAGAAAAATACTCTCACAAACAAAGGACATGAGTAGAAGTGCGAGCATATTATTAGAACCTGTAAGAAACACGTTAAGCTTAAGTGAGGATGTCGTAAATCTTATTTCTAAGCATGTTCTAAAACTCGTCACGGTCTTTGTCTTAGTGATAGTTTGGTTCCTTATTAAAAAAAATTAATGTTAAATAAATGAGTAAGCAAACGTGGGAAAAAATAAAATATGTCGGATTTTTTATATTATTTCTTAGCTTGATCCTGATACATTATAATCCAAAAAAACGAGAACAGAAGTCTAAAACTTTAAGTGAGTTGTTAAATAAATGGAAAGAGATGACACTCTCTTATCACAATTCCTTACTTGGCACGTGGGAGAGATTCAAAAACTTGATAATATTTTTGAGTTAGAAAGTGATGATGAAGAAGATCACACAGGCCCTAGAGACTATAAAGATTGTTATTATTTTGAAAACATGAAACTTGTGAATTTTTTCAACATGATTGGAAACTTATTTGGTGAGTTTATAGAAGACATTGCTTATGTTTGTGAAATAATATTAAAAAATGCTTTGCTTTTTTTAAAGAAAATTTTTTATAACTTAAACGAAATAAGAAAAGATCTAAATGATTTAGACGATTATTTGTTCGATTCTTTTTTTAGTATTTTTTATGATATTATTACGTTTCTTAAAAATTTGGATAAAGGAAAAAAAGACTTTGAAGAACTTGATGTCGATACTTATAATCTCCTTTTAAAAAGTTATTTTGCTCTTATTACTATTCCTTTTTTCTTTCTTAACAAGTTTTATGATCTTTTTGCTTACTTGTTTTCTCATCTTAATTTTTAAGCGTCCTCGAAAAGAAAATAAAAGCACAACTTAATAACCTTTTAAGTTTTATTTGGAACTACTTTCTAAATCTAGTTTTTGACGTGATGTATTTTCATGAATGGAAAAAAGAAAAAAAAGAAGTTATTACTTACTTTTTTGAGAACGTTATTGTTATTATCGTGTTACTTTTTATGGTGTTATTTTCCTTTTTTTTAAAATAAAAGTTTAAACGTTCTTAAATAAATGAGTAATGAAAGCTTAATTAAAGAGCATGAGCTACTTAAGGAGGTAATAGAATCATGCATAAAAATTATGAGGAAAAAAACTCAAAAAAACAAATTCTCACACGATCTTAATAGTGTTTCCTTACTAAGTACCTCACTCCTAAGAAAGTTGAGCGAGATTAAGAATAACAATGGTGAAATAGGTTATGAAGACCTAAACGAGTGTTGGAATATTTTTCTTATAATTCTCATGAAACTTAAAACGTCAAAAAATCAAGAAAATAAAGATAAACTCTTAGGCCAAGTATTTCTTACTATTAGTAACTTTTTTACGATTAAGGCGATGATACAAGATAATCATGAGATAAATGTCTTAGAATGGCTTGCCGACATAGTCCTACGAGCTTTCTATAGCATGAACTCAAGCGCTTTAAGCAAGAATGAAATCATAAAAAAAGAAACCATAAAGAATCATCTAAAAAATTTTTTCTCTGTCGTCGCTTTTCCTGCCTCTTTCGCTATTCCTTTCTTTTTTCTCGGGCTTCTGTTAAGTTCCTCAATCGTTGTGGTATCAGCATCTTACTTTGCTCTTAATAAAGTGAAGGTTCCAGAGATTATTCAGTTTAAGAGAGACTATTACATTTCTTCTAATATGAAAAAAGAAGAAGCTTTAGACTCTTTTTCTTTTTCATTTATCGAAGAAACTATCGTCTACCTTTTTAAACAAGTCTATTCTGGATCTTGCTTCTTATAACTCTTATTTTTCTAAACGAAAAAGTTTTTTTGGGAGTCATACTATTACTTTTTATTATCGCTAATCGAGCTTAATTAAAATAAAAAACTTATTTTATATATTTTTTTTTATAGTATAATAAATGAGTACGAATTCTGAGCTTAGACCCGACTATAGAAAGAAAAATACTTCGGATATTAAAGGAACTCAATCTAAACATCATATCACTTTTAATCCTAATAAGGCTAGTCCAGAGGAAGAGATTTACGTGGACATTCCAAAATTAAATAGAGACGATTGTCTAATTCCTAAAACGCTCGCCTTAAAGTTTGATTTTAAGAATGCAAACACAAAAAGTTGGTTCTTGAATAACTTAGGAAAAGCCTTGATGCATAAACTAGCGATTACCGTAGGAGGAGAACTTTATTCGATAACACAGAAAACTCTACTTTTGAAATTTATAAAGATCTTTGGTTACCCGAGAGAACTAGAGAAGAGATGCCAGACTTTGGTCTAGCTAACGAAAATACGAGGAAAATTATTAGTAAGTCTGATGATGGAGCAAAAACGGGAAATGCTCAAAAAGTCTCGGATGCCTTGGTAGCGAGTGTGTTAGGAACAAAACAAAAAATAAAACTCGATAAGATCCTAGGTGATCATGGTCTATTCTGTCCTTCCGCTTTAGAAAATAATTTACAGTTGGGGATTACTTTACCAAAAGACTCTAAAATTATGGTCGCGCAAAGTGGTAGCTTCGTCGAAGGTTATACTCTAGAAAACATAGAGTTAGAGTATGAGAAAATTACAAACGAAGAATTGGCAAGAGAAAGTATGATGGGATACGAGTCTGGAAAAAGTCTAAGTTACGAGCACGTAACTTTGTTAAAGACGGAAGCGTGGGATAAAGACTCTACCTTGATAAACGAAACCATTAACTTACCCAGAAAAAGCATGGCAGGCATCGTGATGTTATTTAGGAACAAGACTATCACGGATTCCGAAGAATTTTTATACCCTAAGATAAAAAGCGTAAAAGTAACCATCGAAGGTGTGCCTAATAGTGTTTATAGTCAGGGCATAAAAAAAGACCTTTACGACAAAGCCAAGAAAATGTTCGAACATAAAAGTGAGTTAGAATACGAGCATAGTTCGATGAGTATGAGAAAGTTTTTTAAAGACAAATTTGCCTTGGTGGTAGACCTTCATACGACTGAGGACAAGCTTGTGATAGGTGGTGGTAAAAAATTATTAAACACTCAAAATGGAGTACTATTAGAAATAAAGAAAGATAAGACGAGCGCAAACGTAATGTGTCACATTTTCATCGTGAGTGATGGCTTAGTGAACTTTAAGAATAAAATGTTAGAAAACGTTCATTATTAAAAAAATATTATGTCGAGTTTTTTTAAAATAATTTTTCCTTTAAATAAATGAGAGAATACGAGCAAAATGAAATTGATCAAGAGGAAAAGGAACACTATGATAAGCTTAGAGAAGAACTAATTTTGTTATCGGAAAAAGTTGAGATTAAAAATAGCGTGTCTCAGATCAAAAAAGCTTCTAAAAAAGTTTTAGATCATATTAAGACAAGCTATGAAGCAAAAAAGTTTGAAATGATTAATAAGCCTGCTGTAAGTTTGTTTCTAGAAAAAGTTTCAGAATTATTAGAAAAATATGACTTGATAGAGTCTGAAAAAGATCTTAAAGAAGAACTTTTGTCTAACGAGCTCTTACAAAAAGACCTAGTAAGAATAGTTTCTTATATCACACCTTGGATTCCTATGATGGGCATAGGATCTGGAGTAGTCACCGTTGGAAAGCACGTGATGATCAAAAAAATAAATAAAAACATAAACTTAAACATGTTTAATAAATGGAACAACACCATGAACGAAAATCACCTCCCACAGAAAAAACTCAGCAAAACTGATCTTGAAAAGCCTTAGCAAAACTAGTAAAAATAATAAGAAAAATAGTAATTTTTCGGACTTGGCGTTTAACATGATCATTGTGGGAATGACGTGTTGTGGAAAGACGAGATATCTTTTGGAGATGTTAGAGAAAGACTATATGAATTTTTTCGAAAACATTTTTTAATTTGTCCTACGTTTGCTTGGAATAAGACTTACTCTGATTGGAAATACTTAGAGGACACTCACCTATTCGTTCTAAGTTGTTCTCAAGACGAGGTAGAAAATTGTCAAAAATTAGTCGTGGAATCCTCTAAAGGCACAAAGTCTTTAATCATTTTGGACGATTGCGCTAGTTCCGAATTCGTAAAGAAAAGAACCTCCAAATTAGTAAATCTTGCTTTCTCGGCTAGACATTATGGACTATCCGTAATAGTTATTACTCAACAATTGAACTCGATTGCAAAACCTTTTCGAGACAATCTAAGTAAGTTAGTATGTTTTTATAATCCTAATAAAAAAGATATGGAGCTCATATTTGAAAACTACTTAGGTCACGTCGAGAAACATGAGAAAAATGATATTTTGAGAAAACTTAAAGCAAAACGTTATCAAAAACTAATCGTAAACTTAAGATAGCCTTACGATTATAAAGTTGAATGAAAAATTTTAAACTTATAAGCTTACGTAAAATCTTCGTGAAAAATTTTGCGAAAAATTTTACGTAAAGTTTGTGAAAAATTTATATTAAAAGTTTTGGTGAAAAAGTTTGTGAAAATTTTGGCGATAAGTTTTCGAAAATTTTGGCCGCCATTTTAATCTCAAAAAGTTTGTCAAAAATTTTTCGAAAAATTTTGTGAAAAGTTTGTGAAAAATTTTGCGAAAAGTTTGTGAAAAGTTTATTTTGAGAGTTTTGGTAAAAAAGTTTGCAAAAAAGTTTGTGATAAGTTTTCAAAAACTTTGGTGATAAGTTTTCGAAAAATTTTGCCTAAGTTTTGGCCGCCATCTTAATCTCAAAAAGTTTGTGAAAAAGTTTGTGAAAAATTTGTGAAAAGTTTTTGAAAAATTTTGTAAAAAATTTTCGAAAAATTTTGCCCAAGTTTTGGCCGCCATTTTGAATAATTAATGAGGAGGTTAAACTCCCAACTATGCACTACTCATATACATCCACAAAATAAAAAATACACACACAAATTATCAACACACACACACACAAAATATTACAACACACACAAAATATCAACACAAACACACACATAATATTACAACACACACAAAATAAAAATTCACACACAAAATGTCAACACATGCACAATTTATAATCAGTCACATTGATTTAATTTTATCAGATTGTCACTGTAGCCCGGTAACTCCAGTTAATTATAGTTCAGTGGGTGGTTCACTTCGAAATTCAACTTTTAAAAATAACATAATAAAAACATTATATTGTTATTTACTGTACTTTGGTTGAATTATTTACTTATGAACTGCCCTGGATGTGGCAATGATGCTGGCTTACTGTCCGATAGTGAGTCAGGCACGTACTGCAAGAATTGTTTGACAGAGCCAAATATTACAAGCTTGATAAAAGATTATTTCCATCGTGGCTATCCCTATGGGGTCGCCGTCAGACTTTTGCAAACTATCGGTGTTCAGATGTCAGTAAGGACACTGAAGCGCCGATTTAGATCTTTAGGTTTAAGACGAAAAGGGCAATTCGTTGAGAACAACGCTTAAGAATTGTTATCAGCGAAGAGATTTAAGGAGCTGGACGACTGTCCGGTTATCGAAGTATATGGCATGCTTTGAGACTTCAGTTCTACGACATGTAGAGCTTGAAGTAGAGGACACGCTTCCTTTCACCAATTCTGTTGACGCTGTTGAACACTCAGACAAAGACAGGGGCTCAGGAAGCTTTTTGAAGCTGGGGGTGTCCAATTACGAGAGCAAATCCCCTAGTAAATTTTGACTTTTTTTCTTTCTCTTCTTTCGATATATTTGTTTTTAACTTCTTAAAAAAAAGCACCATTTGTCTGGAGCACTTCTTGGAATTTGCGATAATTTGAGTTTTTTGCGCCGAGAAGACCAGGAAACAAGCCGTATAAATACGAATTCTTTCGGTACAAGGAAATTCAAGGGTCCAACTCAGTATAACTTTGTTATTTGTAGAATACTTATTTGTAAATGACTGAAAAGACGTACTTTGACGAAAATCATGGACTACCAATTCGACTAAATTTTGCTGATTTTGCGGGTGTCCTGCTCATATAGGATGTCTGGACACCCGGACACCCGCTGCTTCCAGAGCCCCTGGACAGAGAAGTAAATCTCTCCAACCGCGCACCACCTTTGTGACAGAAAGAAGCTTCTTCAATTGATTTTGCCCCACACTGGGAACAAAACATAACGATTATGGACACTGTGTAATTTAATAATCGAGATAATTATTTGTATTTTCAAAGCAGTACTTACATGTGGTCAGTTGACATCGCGCCCGCAATCACACTTATCTCTGTTTTGTGGATAGTACTTCATGGACTACTTTGTGCATATTTATTTTGTGTGTGTGCAGAATTTTGTGTGTTGTAATATTTTGTGTGTGTGTTGATATTTTGTGTGTGTATTTTTATTTTGCATGTGTTGTAATATTTTGTGTGTGTGTGTTGATATTTGTGTGTGTATTTTTATTTTGTGTGCGTTGTAACATTTTGTGTGTGTGCTGATATTTTGTGAGTGTGTGTTGATAATTTGTGTGTGTATTTTTTATATCGTGGATGTATATGTATATATTTAATATTGGTGCAATTTTGTTATTTACGTGCTGTCCCTTATGAGCCACCGTATATAAGCCATTGTAGGAGCCCTCCCTCCAGATTATATATACAGCTCAGTGGTTGGCTCCAATCGGAAAATTGTTCAATTTTTCATCATCGGAAATGGTATTTCCTAGATTTCTCTTCTTCTTTATTTGGAGAAATTTAGGTAATTTACAAAATAACCTTGAGCGCTAAATTCCTTAAAACATCCTTAGAAATTTCAATTCCTCAAAAAAATCCTCAAAACCTTCGCAAATTCCTGAGCAAATGTGGGCAACGTATTTACCAAAACAAACAACCAATCCCATCAGCTGCTCATTTTGAATTTTTTTGGCTGTAGATTTGTAAAAAGTATGGGTGAAAAAAGCGATAAAATCTGGGATAAATCAGCCAACTGGAGGGATTTTATTGGCAAATAAATGTCTACTAGCAGTGCAGGTATAAACCAACATACAAAAGGTAAACTGAGAAACATTTGAACAAATAAACAGACATAACAAACAAACAGTGTAGCAAACAAACTGACAAACAAACTGACATATAAACACACAACCTAACAGATGTACAAGAAAATCCTTTTTTCATGCATAGGACCAGTTTGTAAAATTTGGAGGAGTGTTGCAAGATAAGTAGAAAGTGATGCACATTGTTCCGGTCCGAGAAATTGTTCATGTGAAAACTGAGAAGGCATTGTATAAAACCAGAAAGGTCATTTTGACTCCAGGTACTCTATAAAAAACTTTCAAAGTTTATATTGTTGATGTTAGTATGTATGTGAAGATTCAAAGGTTTCCCTTTCTCTAGGTCCTTGGGCAAACTCTCTTCTAAAACCTCTTGGTACTGATTTACATTTAAAGGTTAATGGGCCTCTTTTGTTTCAACATTGCCTGTTTTGAAGTCTGAAATTCTTCAGAGCCCTTGGCTATTTCGCATACAGTAGGCTGTAGGGAACGTTTCAAGTTAATATGATAGCTCTTATTTTATCAGTCTCTGTAAATGGTCAGTTTCTTACAGCCGAAGCGCACATGTTCTCTTTACTGGAAAGTTCAACAAGCTGGCTTCTCTGCTGAGGAAAATTATCCATGTTTTCTTGACCATACTTCTCAGTGTTTGAAGGATATAGGAGGTATTTACAGTCTGCCTTGCTATGAATATCCTGGTATGATAAAGGTATGGAAATACATATTTCCTGAAAAAATTCATTTTATATTGCTCCAGAGTTTAAGATAACTACAACACACTGGGCGCCTCTTTTTACTCCTCAGATTGGCTTACACAATGGAGATGAGATTGATCCTGATGCCCGGGATGATGTTGACCACAGCTGGATTGTGGAAAGTACTGCAGCATATGTGAAACGTCATGTTATTGGAGTTGAAGTGCCACCAAGCATAGTTGAACATTGCATTTATACGGTAAACGCATTGGGTTAATTTAACACTAAATAACGGCTTCATTACTTGAACAAACTGATAAAACAAAGACTTAAGTTAGATCTCCAAGCCATATACTTCCAATGACTTTGTCTTTTTCGTGGGCAAGCTTTCATAGACACATATAAAAGATGCAACAAAGAATTTGGTCAAGATTCCAACTTTCAAACCATATTTAAATTGTATTCTCTTCACTGCCAGGTTTCTCCTGATGATGATTGGACGTTGGACCGCCATCCGGAATGTGACAATATTATATTTGGGTGGGCTTCTCAGGTGAGAATGACACTTTAATTTATTTAGGGTTTTTCTTGTTGTAACGATCACTCTAATTTGTTGTAGGATCTGGCTTTAAGATCCCGCCTGTAGTTGGGAAAATTTTGCTTGAACTGGCGTTCGGTTTGCAGCCAAATTACGACATGAAACACTTCAAAATAGGAAGGTTTCAAAATGCGAAATCTTCATTGTGAGTTTTGATTATTGATCAAGAACACAGTTGTAATCAGTTATTGCTATGCTTGGTTTTCTCAGCTGCTTCAATAGTTAGTTGTCTTATCAATATGTCTAAGCGATATGACGTCATGGTGTAGCTATCACTTAGAAACATTTGGAAAGCATTCATCCACTTACGTAGAAGAATTTGGAAAGCATTCATCTACCTGAGTATTCCACAACAATATTACGTCACACATTAGATGTTACAGACATTGCTGGTGTATGTAGAGCAAATTGCTGAAAAATAGCATGTTGTCAATGAAGGGCAACAAAAGCATTATCAGTTGTAGAACGCGTCTGGATGCATTACTTTTTTATTATAGATATAGGAGATATAGATTGCTGACGTATACCACGTTCAACCAGTCATAAGGCTGGAGCATAGGAGCTATCATTCTAGATATATTTACTTCAATGATCTATGTCTCCTGTACACTGAGGTATAAATGACCTGGATCTCTCCAGGTTATTTATACCTCAGTGTACAGTGTTCATCATGACTGCTGTAAAAACTTAGTATCTTGTACGAAATGACAACGATGTGTATATGTCATAACTCGGTTGTCTTAATCACTTATTTACATACTAAACTTTGAGTGAGGCAGATAGCGGAGAAAAAAGTTACCATATTGAGGGACAATACTATTCCCTCTTTGATTTGTGCCCTGAGGGTCTGTTAGTACATTTCTGTATGTTGGCGACATACAAAATTCTTGTGGGCTCTGGTCGACGCGTTTTTCTTCGACTTTATATAAAATCCTATGATAGTTAAAAAATGTGAAATTTAAGATTCATTTACAACAAAACTCACCTATTACATTATAAAGCTCACGAAGACTGCGTATAAGACAATTAAACGAGGGCAGGGTTTATGAAGTTCTTGAGTTTTTGCTGTTTAAATCGGAAAAATAGTTCAAACTCACACAAAAATCTTGGATGCAAGTTTGAAAACAAGTTTTCAACAGCTGATAACTCAAGGAGAAGTTGAAAAATTCCGACGTTCGTTTAAAAGTCTCATATACAGTTTTTTTGTAAACTTTCTAATGATATAAGTCAGTAAATGAATCTGATATTTTGCGTTTTTAGCTGCAATAAAATTTCATATACAAAAATCGAAGAAAATGCGTCTGCAAGAGGTTCACAAGAATTTGGATCGTCGCCGATATTCACTATTCACAAATGCAGTTATAAACCTCCAGGGTATAAAATGAAAACAAAATGAAATTGTCACTCGGTGTGGTAAGTTTTTAATCATTTTTGTTCCTCTATCTCCCTGGTGTCGGTTGTTCGAAGCGCGTTTCGCTTGTGGGTAAGTTTAAATTAGAAATCGTGTGTGTTTTTGGAACAACGAAATTGAAAGTTTCTGAACTGAATACAATAATTATGCATTTAGCCTTAGTTTTAATTCATAAGACTTTCTTTGAAAGTTTTAGAAGAAGTGTGGGAGTGGTTCTGAATTCTGACTTATCCACCGTTTAAGCTAAACGGGTTTCGAACAACCGGCCCACTTGTTTTGTTGCATGTCTACAATCATTGCAATGCATTCGAATTTTTATATTCGTCATTTTATGATGTTCAAAGGTATTACAGATAAAAATATTTTAGTTTTGAAAATATTGTCAGCTTGAGCTTGGGAAATTGTACTCACAAACGAAGCAATGCAAGCAAAATCAAAATGTAGCTAATAAAAGATTTCGTGGTGGTTTCGGCATGCCTGATTAGCTATTTAAAATCGCCATGCAAAGAGACACCAAACACAGTCGGTTGTCACCACAATGAGACAAAGAACCTCCGCTTATGCCATCAAAAACTTGCTGCATGTCTTTTCAGTGATTTTAGCCACATATAGCTAATATCATGTCTGTGGTCGCCTTGGTCGCAATTGTGGACATTATAATTTGTCTACACAAAGTATTGGCATAACAATATCCAAGAGGGCGAACGGTGGTGGTGAAAAACGTGAAAGTTGCGGCTTCTTTTTGAAGCGAAAAAACAGATACCGTATTTACTCGTTTGAGCGCCGCGGCGCTCTTTAAATTTTCCGAGCTTCAGATGCCGCGCTCATTCGGGGGTGGTGATCAATCGGGGGCGGCGCTCTTTAAAAAATCTTTTACTTGTGAATTATAACAACAACTTTTAGCAATGAAATAAACATGTTTTAATTTAAATGTCCTATAAATATCCCCATTCGACAGCGGAAAGCTTTTACACTGTTTAATAGTTTATTGGCCTTGTTGTTCCGGCAAAGTTCTCAGCGTTTACAACGGACCTGCGCCTTGCCAAAATTCTGAAGACAGATTTAAATAAAAGAGTCTTGAAGTGTACTAACTTTGAACTAAAAGGCATGGTAATACAAGAAAATAAATTTCCGAGGTTTATTTAAGATTTATGTTGGTTTTATATTAACGTCTTCAACGATTCTGACGGTGATTCTATTAAGCGCCGCATTTGAAAATAATTTGGGCGGCGCTCATTCGAGGGCGACGCTCAATCGGGGGCGGTGCTCAAACGAGTAAATACGGTATTGTAGGATGATTCCGGGAAAAAGAAAGAGCTGTTGTGGCGAACATTTGTATTTAGCTGAAGGAAACGAGGTAGGTACATGTACCCTATTTTTACAACAAATGATACTTTTGGATCGTTGGATCGTTTGAATGTCTGTAACTTTATATTAAATTGATTTATTGTGTCTTTTTGGACCGTCAACTGACTGTGCTGTGCATGCAGTTGCATCAATTAGTCCTGCCCAGTTGTCAATCTGGTTTTTGTGCTTTTTAGGCTTCCGCACGTAAACGCATTCCTTGTCCGCTAGATGTAAAACAGTAAGTTCACCAAGCTGTTGTCTAGCCCGATGAACTGAAGTAGTAGGTGAAGGCAACAAATTGAACATGGCAGGGTTTTTGCGACACACTTGTGAGCGAACAGCTCCTCAGGCTATATTGGAAAGTTTAAAGATTGTATGGCTATAATGGCTAAGATTTAAAAATTATCTTTTCACAATATGCTGATAAAAAAGTTGATGCACAGATAATGGCAGTGTGCCTGTTTGGCCACTTATTTCCATTTAGTAGTTGACAGCAATTACAAGCTCTTGCATACTTCAATACAACCATCTTGAAAACTAGACTGAAGGCTACCTTACAAGGCTGCAGAGTTCTACAAAAGAATTATGTGTTTTTGCAGTGTGAATTTCATATATGCAAGCAATTACTTATTACTCACTCTCTAGTCTATATGCTGACATACGATCAAATAAATTCACTGGCTAGGTTACAGTACTGTGTTAGACTAATTTTGTTACAATCAATTGATTTACCAGGCATGTTCAGAAAATTTATTGAATGATATGAATACTGTACAAAATACTACTGCATAATATGCAGTAATGTACTGGTCTAATAAAATGAATGATATGAGTTGCTTGCATCTGTATAATGTGAAAGGTGTTTGTCTTCAGATGGTTCAATTAGTGACCATACGTAAACGACCTGTATTTGATTACGCAAACTAGATATACATGTTCATAATTCGTTTGAAAACTGTCAAAATTACGTGTTGCAACATTCAGTTGATGCCATCTTCCATTGCAGCTACTTTGCCGATTACTTGCAAACTGTGCATTTCTTGTAGCCAATTGGCAGCTATTCCACAACTTTAAATTGCACAATCCATGACTCATACACCAGTCACGTGCCTGTAATAATACACTTTAGTGTAAGTACCTACCGGTCATCAAATTAAGCCAAACTCGTCAGGTGACCTGTCAAGGTAAAATCGCTCATCTGTTTGTGGCTTATACACTTGATATTATTCGCACAGTATCAATAGACCTAGCGCAATCTCGGAAAAAAGTCCCGTTGCGGCTAGTCGCGATCATTTACATAGGCCTAAGGTTATTTTACCTTGAGATTTAAGCTGTTTTGGAAGCATCCGCTACGTTATTTCGTTTTTAAAGTGCATGAGTTCACTTACTGGTGCGTTCGACGAACGAGTTTTCCTTGATGGCCATATACACGATTTACCTTGCTGAAACCATGGCATGACAAGCTATCCACAAAGCTCCTTTTCAAGGGTCGTGAGCAAACAAAACTTGTCAAGGAAGAATTGGTCGTGGGTGCTGAGCTTTACCCACATCTTGCTAGGCGAGACCCCGTGTATGCATGCTAGGGTATTGGCAAATACGCTAGAATCTCGGCAAGACAACTCGAAAAATTTGCTGCGTAAACACTCTGCATCCAGGCTAGCCTTAGTGTTTCCAAGAGGAGCATGGCCTTTGGCATTGATTCCTCTTTTTTGGT
>JAOBYK010685554.1:0-10246 GCA_025434845.1 Phenganax subtilis
CGCAGCGCTTACCTTTCGACGCTGGCAAAATGCTGTACTTCATAGCTCCAGGCCTTGAAATAGGAAATGGAGACCAAGCCGGTAATGGCGTGCAAGTTTGACACTTTGCACTGATACACCGACACCCCTAGTGCAACTTTGTGCGACTTTCTGGACTCGTTGCATTTGGTCCTCCCCCATGAAGGCCCACACCACTCGAGGTGATATATACTTGCTTGCTATGGCCAGCTCCTGTAGCATGTGTGTCTTCGAAGTGATGTCAAAGAGCTTGAGGCCTTCCCCTACAAAGTGTTCGGCGACTTGGGATTGGAGGAGTAGCATTGTGTTGCACGTCTCCTCAAACCTTTGAGCAACCAGGGGAGGGAATGCGAATTCTCCCTTATAGTCCGATATATACTGCTCCAATACAATGTTTGCTTTGAGGATCAGTTCAATCTGCCTGTGGATTGTAATGGCACTGTTCATGTGACGCTGCCACAAGGAAAGTAGTGCAGGCCCAAAATGTCTCACTTCCGAGGCTTTCCCCCTAAGTTTGGGGTACTTACCAATCCTTACAAACATCGACAGTTTGGTCAAGTAGCGAAACGGTGACTTGGTGGCATGCTCCCGGAAGAAAGCCTTCAAGAAAGACCAGCATTCTGTCAGGTTGTTCTCCGGCGTACTTGGCATGATCATTGTTGTCAGCATTGTCATGCACGAACCAAAAGTGTACAAATCACACCCAAGGTATTTGACGTGCATCCAATCATAGTGAATTGTGTAGCATGAACAGCCTGGCAAAGTCAGAAGTGCGCATTTGCTCCTGTTTGGCCAAGCTCGCCAATGATGTGGATGCCAATGAGTTGCCCTCCAGCCCGCAGTTGAGCGGTAGTCTGTCCAAGTGTTGTGTCCGTTGAGCTGACATTGACAGTGGATGCAGGGACCGCCTGATAACGACCAATTTGGACACCCTAGAATGTAGTGGAAATAGTCCAAGTCACCTGTCAAGGCAAAGAACCTTCCTCGCCATCCACCTGCTAAGGGTGTGCCTGCTTTTGCAGCCTCTGGCGTCCCTCGCGCGTACCTGTTGTTCTTGTCAGTGCCCGGTGAAAACACGGTGTGGTGCTCAAAACGGAAAGGAAACTATTAATATGTTCTTATAAAATGATTGTGGAGACTTATCCTTTACGAAAAAAAATCAATCAAGTTGCAATTGTCCTCGGTGATCGCGATGTGGCCACACTCCAGACGCCAATACTGACAACGACCATCTCAAGACTTGAAAAAAATCAGCCAAAGTTCCATTTTCTAGGTCACCTATTTTCAGCTTGTCATACATGCCCCAGATCCACATCATGACCTCACCGGTCCCTCCAATTCCGAGCAGCGAGTACCACGAAAAGTTTGTCATGCTACGCCCCCACCCCTTGCCCACACCAACGACCGGCACGCCGTCTCCGTGTATGGCTATAGGGATCGTGCGCTCCACTTGGTCAGCAGGAATGGGATACTCCTGCAGCTGTGGGTGCCCTTCAACTTGTCCCCAGAATTTGCGCACTGAGCTCAGTGATGGTACCACTGACTTCTCCCAAACATGTTTGTAGTGGTGGTACAGGCTGCTGAATAGTTCGGGGGGTAGTAGGAGGGTTTGTCGGACAAGATTCTGCGTTCCCTTGAAGTGCGCGCTGAATGGAAAAGGTTCAGGGAGTTTGCTAAGGTGTTCAGCCTTCTTCATTAATCCACTGTGACACTTGCTGGCATGGGTGCCATGCGTGCCAATGGCAGCTAAAGTACGAAGGTCGTTCATGACATCTTCATCACGTTGCGCGCGCTCAAAATCCTGCACAGCTTTCTGGGCGATTTCCTGCACTCTTTGCGGGCTAAAGAAACCCCAAGCAAATAGATCTAGAAGCAAGATTGCCAGCGCACTTCGCCCCTGCATCTCCCCAGACCCTTCTTCTTTCCGCACTTGCGCAAGCCTTTGCCGAAGTCCACCGCTTCTCTTCCTCTTGGGGGCCATTTGCAAAAGTATATGTGTTTGCTGCCAATGAGTTTTACGCCCTATATTAGCTTGTGAAGGAAAGCCTTGAGTGGATGGAAGATGATGTGGCCTGTGTATAACACTGTTTGACAAAAAGTTCCTTTGCTGAGCAAGTCCTTGAGTCACTCTTCCCCACAGCAAAACCTTGAGAGCTAACTGTGAGAGACTCTGTGAGGGCTATACATACTAAAAACATTGGTTAGACCTAGACCTTGAGAGCTAACCGTGAGAGACCCTGTGAGGGCTTTACTTACTAAAAGCATTGGTTAGACCTAGACCTTGAGAGCTAACTGTGAGAGACCCTGTGAGGGCTTTACTTACTAAAAGCAGGCTTTACTTACTAAAAGCATTGTTTGGGTTAGACCTAGACCTTGAGAGCTAGCTGCTGAGAGACTCTGAGCGCTACCTACTGATAATCTTTACGGGTTTGTTACCTAGAAACTTTTGCGTACAATAAACACATGGTATGAGGGTATGATTCATAATCACCGAGCACACGCAATGTCTCTCAAGGTCAACCCATCTCTCAAGTCGCTCAGGGTGACAAAACGTCTCACGCAAGGAACCTTTCAACACAAGCCTGCAGTTTTCACACCATACTTCACTCTTTTGCTAACATAAACACTTGCTTGAGCTCACCCTTTTTTTACATGGCCACAAAGAGATACATCTTCACACTGCGTCTCACAGTCCGGTGGCCTTCAAAAACCACCCTCTCACACCCTCCAGGTAACAGGTATGACCCAGTATGACAACCACATGGTGGAAAATGTCAACATCAAGAGAACTGAAGTATGTTTTAGCAAGGCCTCAAACTACACAACAGTGTTCTTCAACAACAAAACAAGAAAACTTGGGGTGAGAAGGCATGACACTGTGACCTATATAGCGAGTCACTTTGAAGTCCTTCCCTTCAAGATGCCCTTAGCGCTTTGGATTTCCGTGTTGAACTTGTCCACATCTTGCGCAATGGTGAGCATGAAGGCGTCCAAGTTTTTCTTCGTTGAAGCGACTGAATTGGGGAGTTCGCTCCAGGTCTTGACATGCTCGATGTCTCGCTGGTGCTTGGTCAAGGCACTGTACGCTGACTTCAGCACACCGGCCTTGTCCTCCAGCGCATTCTCCTTGGAGAGTTTCATACCTTCCTTGAGGAGCTTGTCACACGCCTGTCCAGCCCTGTCCAAAGTCTTGATGAAAGTCTTTGGCAACGTTCCATCTGCTTCCAGGGCCTTCTCTTCAGCCTTGCCCCATGGCCAAAACAATAGTAAACCACATAAATAGGAAAATGCACATGTATATAATATACACAGAACTGTATCCATGGGGTTCTTTGTTCATTTTTCACACTTCACAGTGAAATACGCCCAAAACGAGTTTCTGTCAATAAGGTGCGCAAAGGGATTCCTGAATAACTATATACAAAACACTTGCCTCCTTCATACCCCATTGCCATTTCATCTTGTTCATAAGACCTGCGAGTTGGTGCGCTTGGTCGATCTTGAGCTTCTTGGTTCCTGAGACGGTCTCGCCCTTCTCGTTGGTCTTTGTCTCGGTGACGGACAGCTCCCGAAAGGTCAAGAACTCGACACCTGACTCTGGATCTTTGAACGACTGAATCTCTCCATCCGCAATGGATCGGTCCAATGCGCGGCTGTCGCCATGGAAGTGACTGGCCAGCATGACTCCTCTCGGCATCCCTTTCTTCTTGTCTTTTGCCTGGTGCCTTGTATAGATGGACTGATACTCTTTGAACTCCTGGCTGTCTGTGTTCATGCGGTAGGTACCATCCTCTTGACGAGTGAACAGGTTGTTGATGAGATTTGTTTGGAACTGCCTTTGGCTGACTGCCTTCTTACTCTCGTACTCCCACATGTAGACCACCATTGGTGGCAATTGTCCCGCCTTCAGCATCTTGCTGAACTTCTCAGCCTTGCCCTTGTCACGCGTTTGCTGACCCTTCTCCTCCTCGGGTTCCTCCTCTGCTGCCTGAGCCTTCATATCCTGCACAAGGGAATGGATAGACGAGGATGGTTTTTTCATCGCCGCAGCAGGCCGCTTAGACATAGCTTCGTGAAGGTTGCGCTATACACACCGAGAATCACTCACAACCCTGAGATTCTCATAGCGAGCAAGGTAGCCACAAGGTGCATAGCAAGGCCAAGGTTCAAGGAAGGCAGCCAAATTCTAATTGAAGCATGCTCAACATTCCTGGAAACTACAAAGTTGTGTGTGTGCTGTCACTTTCAACGCTCAACTCCCAATCTCTCAAGTCCTCTCAAAGTTCCAACTCCCTCACGGTTTTACAGTCATCCAACATGTTCTAGTCCCCTCAAGGTTCCAACTCTCTCTCTCTCACGGTTGTACATCCAATCCCTCAAGTCCTCTCAAGGTTGCAAGCATCACATTCTTCACCAAACGCTAAAATTGTTTGCAAGAATACAAAGGTGCTTTGTGCAAAGATTGTCAAGTAGTTTGTTTTGTTGAGTGAATCAACATAAACATTCATGTATTTTGATATGAATGTTTGACATGTTATGTTAGTAGGGGTCGAAGTTTGGTCGAACATCAGTCGAAACTTCGACTCGAAGTTTGGTCGAAGTTTAGTCGAACTTTAGTCGAAGTTTATGTTGATGATATAAAAAACTGGTATTTACAATGTTTTGAACGTTGTTCTTAAAACTTCGATCAAACTGCGACTGAACTTCGACCAAACTTCGAGTCGAAGTTTCGACTGATGTTCGACTAAACTTCGACCCCCACCCATCCCAACATCTCATGTGGCAAGTCAATGCAAGATAAACTATCACACGGTTCTTTTCTGGAATCATCCGCACAGTTGCTCATGAAGCGGACACTCACCTCAAAAACCATCAAAAACCTTAGTCAAGCATGGCCAAAAGCTACTTTCACTTCTTGGAAGTCTTCTTCTTTTTGGACGGAGTGCTCTTTGGGGAAGCCGTGGATGAAGCAGCTGCCTCAGACTTTCCCTTTCCCTGGCCCTTCCCATCCTCAGCACTACCTTTTGAGTAGCCTTTGCCCTTGGCCGCATTCTCTGCATCCTTCTTTGCGAGCACCGCTCCGACCGCATTGAGTATCATCATCCTTGTTGGATCAAGTAGAAAGGAAGCGTCTCCGCGAAAGGTGCCATCAGACAAGAGATGCACTCCACATGGGGGGCCCGAGTCATCACTGCCCTCATCATCATGATCTTGGTCAACTTCACCATGTTGGTCCAAATCCATTTGGGAATCCGACACATCAACCTGTGAATCAGGAGCCTCTTGGTTCTGCTGATGCGAGGAGCTACGAATGCCAGCACTTGGTGACAAAGCAAGGGTTTCCTCAGAGTCCACAGGGCTGATCTCCTTTTGGGAAGCCATGGCTAGCACAGTTTGCCAGGAAAGGACGCGTTTCTGTCACACACAAATGGTCAGGCTGCAAGAGAGGTCACAAACGGATTGAATTGTGAGTTCACCTGAGTCTCAAAGGAATGTGGAACGACCAACACCCGCAAAGTTCCCTCAAGGTTCTCTCAAGGTTCATTGAAACTTCTCTCATAAGTTGATGAATGATTTTGAAGCTTCATGAATGGCCGTCTCTTCAAACTCTCAAGGTTCTCTCAAGGTTCATTGAAACTTCTCTCATAAGTTGATGAATGGTGTTGAAACTTCATGAATGGCCATCTCTTCATCATCTCAAGGTTCATGAACGTTTCTCTCATAAGTTGATGAATTTCTCTCATAGGTTGATGAATGGTTTTGAAGCTTCATGAATGGCCCTCTTTTCAAACTCTCAAGGTTCTGTCAAGGTTCATGGGTGGCTGTCTCTCTTGGTTCTCTCAAGGTTCTCTCAAGGTGTTTTGCAAGTGTTTTCTTGACTCTCTATTCAAAAAAACAAGTGGGAGTCAGGGGAGGACACCTGGACCTTTGTTTGGGTGAAACCTTGTGGGTATTGTGGGTATCCCCAAAGAACCTCAGCTCAACCGCGCTTTTTTCTCACCTGCGCCTGCGGCGATGGCGGCTTCGCCTCCGCCTCTTCGACCGGCTGTCAGATCGACGCCGCCGCCTCGACACACTGCTGTAGCTGTCGGATCTACGGCGCCGCTTCCGAGACGACTTCTTTGGCGTCCGGGACCTGTGCTTATCCTTCTTCTTGTTGTCGTGGTGCTTCTGCTCTGGCTTCTGCTCGTCACGGTCCTCGTTTTCTTCCAAATCGGTAGGCATTTCCACATCTTCAATGCCCTCCGTCTCCTCCTCACCCTCCTCTTGACAAGGTGCCAAAGGTTCTGAGGTTTCAAGTTCCTCCTCATTCAATGCCAAGCCCATGATTGTGAGAAGGTCTTCGTAGTAGCCGCCACCTTCAGTCTCATATGGATCTGACCTGGCAACATCTTCACATTCTTGTCGCGGCGCCAACAGCTCGGGTTCCGGCGCTGGTTCTTGAGCAGCTTGAGGTTCTGTTCGATCAGTGGCTCCCTCACGCACTGATGCAGCCGCAGCCACAGTGGCTGCCAGGGCCAGAGCTACTTGCGCAGCCAAGTTGTTTGCCTGATCTGGATGATCTGCTTGTGGGCTCACTGGGCTTGCTGGTGGATGTGGAGGATCAGGCGGAAATGGAGGTGGTGGAATTGGCGGTTGGCTGATCTGCCAAGGCGGCGTGGCAGCTGCAGCTTTGGATGTCAATCCTGGTGCACGACTAGGACCAGCATGCCCACCAGGATATGTATTGTTCCGTCGAGGCTCCGCAATCTTGGCTTCCACAGCGTACTTCGACTCCAAGATGTGGTTGCCATTCAATGCAACAACAGCTGTGCGGACCTGGTCCATGTTCTCGTAGCTGACAAACACTAGGCAAGGCAGGTCATCTGTCACGCGTCCTTTTCGATAGAACTGTATGTTGCTGATGCCCTCACGCAAGCCTCGCCTTTCCAACTCGCAGCTCAACATTATCATTGTCGTTGAGGCAGGCAGGTTCTTCAGAATCATACGCGGTGGGTGGTTGGCCATAGCTGCATACGCACACACACGACTTTGCGTATGTCACAGGTACCACAATATAATATTAGAACCTTTTGACACTACATGTGTATATACAGAGCTTACCATCCATATTGTAGACCTTCTCAAGTATATGTTTATGAGTGTGTTCAATCTTGCCAGGAGACTGTGGTAGAGCTTTGCGTGAAACATCATGTCCATGATTTTCCATATTGATGATTGTGAATGATCGATTGTAACAACTAGATTCACTCCATGTTCTGTTTGTCCTCTTCATGGGAGGAAAACATATACACAGTCGAACCTGTGAATGCAGCACGCAACTAACATTTCATTGTGACGCAACTGTGAGGAACCCAGCACTCTATCTCTCAAAAACTCTCAAAGGTTCTGCAAACTCTTTTCCTCTCATGGTCTCTCCACATTCTCTCAAGGTTGACAAGAAGCTTTAAATACAACGACTTCAAGAAGAGTTGCGAAAGCGTATATATATATATGCAAGTTGCAGGTTTATAGATAAAACTATAAACAAATATACATTATGCAGTATGTGTATACTGCGGTTTACAGCTCCAGCTAAAGCTGCACAAAGAGATTTTCCTCATGACCTCAGACATTGCGGGTTGTTGCCTGCAATGCGATCAGAATCCCTACCCTAAGCTGTGCCCTGGGCTGTCTACAATCAAGCACTCAATGCCAATGATGAATCAACATTCGAAACAGGACAGGAGAGTTCAAAACAGTATATATATATATTCAAAAGGGATTGCGTGCAAAACCTTATATAGTTTTGGGAAAGGACAGCCACCAAGGTTGTAACAAACTGGAATGCGCGACCCCCTGGCTCAGTCAATATCTTCAATCACCTTCTTGCTGTGGGAGCGGGGCCACGTTGTCAAAGATCTGACCGGCTTTTTTGAATGCGGCTTGCGCTGCACCCTTCACATCCTCACCTTCATAACCCTCCCTCTTTGCCAAAACCTCTGTGTCATGGTACGCCTTCGACACAAACCTGTTCCTCACAGTCTTCCTGGGGAGTGTTTCAGTCTTGGGGTCAGGAACTTGGCTTGGAACCTGGAGCTCAACAATGTTGGAATCGGGTTTGGCTCGCTTCTTGGGAATGGGCTTGGGGGCTGAGTTCATGGGCTTCGAGGTTGTGTCACTGAGGTCAGTCGACGCCGCCTTCTTCTCCTTCTTCTGAGTCTTCTGCTCAACCGTCTTCTTCTCCTTTGTCTTTTTGTTGGCTGTCTTCCTCTCTGAATGCCCTGTCTCTACAAATTCTGTTTGCTTCTTTGGTTTCTTCCCCTTCTTCCCTTTCCCCTTCCCTCTTCCTTTCCCTCTTCCTTTCCCTGCCTCTTTCCCCTGGCCCTCAAGCTTGAGCGCAGCGTTCAAGCGCTGCTGCTGGGATTTGCCATCTTTGCTGATGGGAAGAGCTTTCTGGGCTTGGGACACCAGGGCCATGTCTTCGTCGGTCAAAGCCAAATGGAAAGGGTCGGTTGGTCCTTTCTGTGGCTGTGAAGGGGATGGGGTTGGCTTGGCAGGACTGCAGTGCTCCTCACCTAAGACCTTGGAAAAGATCTTGTCAGGTGTCATGTTCAAGGCCTCCTGAGCCCTGGCCTTGTCATAAACGACAATCTGCAGGTCGTGGTCAGGTGGAACTGTCGAAGAAGAACGCTCACGCTCCAAGGTGTTTGATGGGACAAGACTGGTGGGATCATCTTTGGGCTCCTCCACACTCACAACCATGATCGCCAGCACTGATTCGATGGCCTTCTGCTGTTCCACATCAGCTTTCCGGAAGGCTCGATCTTTGGCATCTGGTTGCTGCTTGAGGGTGCGGAAATGTGACAGGCCCATGCGAATGATGTCATCTATGCAGTCCACAAAATCGGTGGTCACCTTGCGAGTGAAATTGATCTTCTCGCTTTCCTCAAGACGCTCGATTGCCAACTTGTTCTTCTTTGAAGGGATGATGGAGTTCTTAGCAAACTCAATGTAGGACCGGAAGAAAGGAGCAAGACCTGCCATCCAGGCAACTGGAGTGCCTGACTTCCAAGTAGTACCAGCAGGAGGCTTGATCAACTGGTACACGTTTTTGTCGTCCTTCATCTTGATGAGGCTCTGAATTGGTCCCATGAGGTCACTCACTCCAATCGAAGGGTCTGCAACCAGCCGGCTCTTACATCCAAGCATCAGGAAAAGGTTGCAAAGCTACAAATAAATACAGGTTCGCACTGTGCTTAAACCAAAACTATTCATTTGAGAAAAATGGCACATTGTCATAAACAAGACATGTCTTCTCACAGGGGTTCATCGCCTGACAAATCATGACTACCTTTCAACACCAAGTTCAAACAAAAGCCATCAAAGATCACAGTCAAAGGTGACTCAAAGGGTCACTCAAAGGCCACTCAAAGGTAAAGGTCACTCCAAGGTCACTCACGGTCACTCAAAGGCCACTCAAAGGTAAAGATCACTCCAAGGTCACTCACGGTCACTCAAAGGCCTCTCAAAGGTAAAGGTCACTCCAAGGTCACTCACGGTCACTCAAAGGCCTCTCAAAGGTCACTCAAAGGTCACAAGGTCACTGCGTCTCAACCTCTTCAACAAAAGGTCACAAGGTCACAGGTCACAAGGTCACTGCGTCTGAAAAAATTGTACTTCAACAAAGGTTAGACACGCAGCCATTCAAAACTGGTTTCCTATACACAGAAAGTCTTTTTCAATCTCTTTTAGTGTCTTCTCTCTGAAGTCCAAGAGGTTACCTTGCATTCTCCCTATACGATGAAAACAGGCCCTCCAAAACAACATCACCTCTCAAAGTCACTCACAGGCATTCACAGGTTATTTCAACAAAACACAACACAGACATACAACCTCTCTGAAAACAAGGGTCGAAGTTTGGTCGAACTTGTGGATTTAAGAGAAAGGTGGCCGTCGAAGTTTAGTCGAAGTTTCGTCGAAACTTCGACCCCCAAAGTCTACCAAAAATCTAACTAATAGATAGATTTGTTCTATCTATTATCTTCATTTGTGGGTTTCTGAATCTATAGATTCTGCGTGAAAACGAACGAAGAGATTCGACAAATCCAACGAATAGATTAGATAGAATTTTGCGTGTATATTTTTCAAAACGCACGTTGTCGAAATCATGTTTTTCTATAGATCTAAGGAAATAAACTATTCGACAAAATTTTGTCTAAGAAGGTCTATTGGGTAACTCCTCGAC
>JAOBYK010685665.1:0-10245 GCA_025434845.1 Phenganax subtilis
AGCGAAAATTCGTAATAGTAGCTTATACTAATTTGCTGCTTAGCCACCGCGCCTTCAAAAAAAAAAAAAAAAAAAAAATATAACTACTCTGGTAAATAAAATGAACTAATTGAATTATCACTGTTTAATGTCCTTAGAATATGCCAACCATTTTCTATTACTTTTTTATAGGAAATATTGTATAAATATGTTTTTATACATGCATGTTTGGTGCTGTCAGGTTGTGTGTAACCATATTTAGTGCCATTTATTTAATCGATCATAAAATGTACTGTGCTATGTTTAAACCAAAAATTTACGTTGTACTTATGAGCAACATGTTTGAATTTCGGCAAGGTTTTGGTTTTAGATTCAGATTATCTAATATAGGTTTTTAAGTGTCACAAGCTTGCACAAAGGGTGAAAACGGACTCGCTCATGGTTGGTGAGGTGGTGATTGTGAAGTCAATTCTTAAGAATAGGAGAAAGTGGAGAATGGGAATCATTGAAAACCTGATAGCTGGGACAGACAAAATCGTGAGGGGAGCAAGGATACATGTCGGTGAAATGGAAATAGAGAGACTGGTACGGCATCCCTATCCACTTGCCCTGGCATGTGATATAACAATATTGGAGGAAACTATGGAACCAAATGCAGACTTGCCAGCATTTGTACAACCAGATTAACAAAATTAAGTTTAGGAGTTTGACCAGGATGATCATTTTTGGGTGGTTTACATTTTATAGTTAAGTTAACATTGTCATTTTTACTGAAGCCTGGGGCGGATATAGGATATTTGTACGTTAGTCAAAAATTTTGTCAGGGAACACGGGGGGATTTTCATATTGTTCAGGGGGTGGAAATATTCATATCATTGGGCGGAGAGTGGCTGTCACCGCATACTAAAATACTGAATTCAAATACTAAACACATCTATAGAACACATGCGGAACACTTGCATGACTCGTGAAATCATCAACTAGAAATAAACCTAACAAATTCATATCACAGCATCAAACGCAAGTTTTAGAAATGCAACATGAACATACACAAGTGATCAACATCAGTAGATCTTACATTTCAGACAAAGTCGACTCGTTTGCAATTAATAATTACATGAATAAACTATAAATATTTAACGGATCAGCAGGTAAAGGATTATGCAAATTTCATGCCTAAAGGCAATTTGCCAAGTCGTGTCACAGCGATGCAGTCACTAAACGTTACAATAAACACACAATACTAAAATATCTGTACCTTATTGCAGTGCCAACGTTGCCTTTCCTTTCTCAAGCACACTTCGGAACGAAAGTATCGGCGCTGAATTCTTGGCTGAGGCACAAGAATGTGTTGTTAATAATCATGCTCAATGGCTCTTCTACCAATGGTTTTCATTTTGCTTTGATACCTGCTTTCAAATGTTTGAAAACAGTTTGAAGATACTTATGGTTATTGTGTTAAAACATTGACCACACAATTTTGTAAATAGTGCTACAAGGCATAGTGAACTTGTATTAAAGCTTTGCCAAAGAACATTGTCAGCCTTGTCATTTGTGCCCCGCGACAAAAGCTGCATGATCGTCCATGAAAGCTCCGAGCGCTAATCGCCCTGATCGGTTGTGATCGGTGAAAAAATTACAACCAATAACAACGAGAATAATTTTAAAATTAATCAATCAGATAGCTTATATACTGGCTAAGCACACCTCCAACTTACCTCTAGGTTGATCAGACCAACCTCTAAAGCGATCACGTTTACCATCTCCGTGGAAATTGAAATATTGGTCAATCAGATTTGTGGAAAACGCCACCAAGTTACCGCTGGATCGATCACAATTTGAATCTTCATAGAAATTAAAAAATTGACACATCAAATCGCTCAACTTCTACTGCACAGTGAGCAAAACTCTTGTGCAAGCTGCTTTTAATTTATTTTGTACGACCAAGATATTATTATGCAACTGCATGAGTTTATAACTGGACTACCGACTGCATCTCAAATGATTATAACATTTTAAATTACTGCAGAATTTTTTTGTTAGTCACGTGATTGGTTCGACTACTTTAGATCTGCTCCCGACTGAGACTCGTCGAGGTAGTTGCCATAGTGATCGTATTATTTAATCCATCGATGAGGTGATCTAAGATAATGATATCTTCTGAAGGAATAAAATAATTCCAGGACCGGTCATCATATTCAAAGCAACATTGGTTTCTTGTATGGCTTGTCTCATGTTTGACATCATCACGGTTGGATCATCTTGAATGACATTGTCTTGCACGACTTTATGGAATACATGTTAAGTTCGACTTGATTTAGCATCATTGCTTCCAATACTCCCACTTGTCTTGGCTTGTGCACCTAATACACAATACACATAGGTTTCTATAGTTTGTAGTAATAACTTCTGCCCAATTTCAGTTAAGCCGTCACTATTTGATTTAATGAACGATTACGAGTCAAAGTCGCATTTGTTTACAATCTTATTGATGTACCATAATTTTTCGAATAAATGTCGAGGCGTTTATTAAACTTTTGACGTTTTAGGGGCGGTGTTTATTGCAAATTTGGTAACAACTGTCAATTTATTATTTAACTAATAGCTGAACAACAGGGCAATACTGGGTCTTTCACTGCTTAGATAAAAAAAGTGCTGTGTTTATTCAAGGCAGCATTTATTCGAGGGAGGTGTTTATTCGAATAAATACGGTATTCATGCCAATTCACAAAATACCCGTAGTCGTGTTATCTTTTGGAAACATGTATTGATACTTCCTGATTTTGGATCTGTCGTATTTTTGTAAAACCAGGGGATTGATTTTGGGCTTTATAGTCTGTTTTTCTGTATTTTTGTTATTGGAATATTTTCCTGAACAAGTTTTATGACATCAGCATTATCATAAAGATGCAATTTATTGGGATATCTTAGGAACTGTTTTATGTGATAAAAAAAACAACTCTTAGCCATACTCAGAATAATTTTGGGTTGATCAGGTTTTGTGACTTCGTCCATGCTTATTTCTGCTTTGCATGACCAAACATAAGCAGCTACTAAACTTGTAAACTATGGACTGTTGATCCAGTCAAATTTTGCCTTGGTAAATGCCTTTATCATAGTTGGGGTCGGTTCCCCCTTTTGTGTCATTCAGTAGTAATTTGCATTTGAAGCCGTCAGTCTTATTTACACATATTTCAATGCTTGTGAACAACATATAAGCGTCGTTGTCTCATAGTTTCTGTCCTGTGATTGTTCTGCAAGAATTTCATATTCTCAGCGTCCAATACAAAGCCCAAGAACATATGTCTGGAAATGTTTTTGATGTAATGTGTGTTCTGGACTCATCTGTGACGTTGTAGTACATGCTGGTTTCAACCGATTTGAGATCAGGACTTAACATAACATTTATTTCAAATTTATCAGGATTAGCTATGGGATACTTTTTAAGAAAGTTAGACCAAGGCTTTTGACTTTGTTTTGTTTCAGTAGACGATGCTTGCTTGTATTTGTCTTTACCATACATATCTTTGTAAAATCATCCATGGTTTGCTGTGCACTGGTTTAACATTTTGAGACATCAAATAGATGACAACCAAGCTAACAACACTGATCGAAAACCACCAGATTTTACCATGCATTGACGGCTGCTTCGAAACGATGTCCGATTTGAAACTGTTTTTAAAGTCGGCTACGATTTACTGGGACTGTAAAAACAAAGTCATGCGAGACAACACTGTCATCAGCAAAGACGATGTCACACTTTTGCTACCTACTGGGTATTTGAGTTTTGATGACATCAAGAAACAACTATTTAAATACAACACTTTCCTAGAAAAACTGCCATACACCAACATAACCAAAGTATTTTTTAGAAGTGATACCCTAAATCTTTAGAATTTGGGTTGTTACTTGGATTCACGGATAATATGTATATATATGAATATTATTGATCTACGTCCAAAACATGTCAGCGTACATTGTGATGCTGTAAACAAGCTTTGCAATTTGAACGCATATGAACAAAGAAGTTCAGCTTCTGTTAGTTTACCTATTACAACAATGAAATGCTTGCATTTGTTGGTGTTACATGACAAAGATACTGAATCCCTGATATCGATTTGCAACGGCGTTTTGAATAAATTTACTATTGACTTGACAACAAACATTGGTCAAAATGTTGAAATAAGGTCCGAATTATTAGAACTTTACATACGGTGGAAAAATCGAAGATTTTTTTATAGTAAATAAATGGACACCTTTAAAAAGAACAAAAATTGCACAATATATATCACGATCCTAAACCTGGTTATCAATCTGCGGAAAAGTGATGTTAAAAAAGCTTTTGAAGCCGGGCTAAACATTAAGAAAGAACGGATCTGAAAGTGGTTAAAAACTCAAGTAGTGTCATTTTGCGTGTTCAAGCTCAATTTTTTGGCAAATTAGGGTACCCCCCTAATTTTAACAAAATTTTGTAAAAATTAGTGCTAGCTACCATTAGACAATTCTCAAAAACGAGAGGGTGGGGTCATTTGCATATCCAAGGTGGTGCCAAAGTATAAGCTACTATTACGGAAAAATCCATGAGGGTGCTAAAGTATAAGCTATTATTATGCATAAATAACAAGCTATGATATCATCAAAAGCTTGTAAATAATTAATGAGCCAGGTCACGTGAGCGATGATATCATCAAAATCTCATGAATACTTAATGAGCTAAGACCACAGCCAAATTTTTAAGACCACACCCAATTCTTTGACTTGATCTAGGATGCTCTGTTGTTGTGGGGTCAAATTTTACGACTTTGTCTAGGGTGTCCTGTTGTTGTAGAGTCTTACAGTTTTATCTAGGGTACCTTGTTGTAGAATCTTACGGTATTTTCTAGGGTGCCCTTTTGTCGCACACCCAAATTGTAGAATTTGATCTAGGGTACCCTGCTGTTGCACACTCACACTCAAATTTTACAACTTGATCTAGGGTGCTCTGTTGCCCACAATACGTTAGCACTAGTGGCTTTCTTTTTTATTTCAAACACTACACCGTTTTGAGTATTCACTAATTTCTTTTCACTTCCAACCACTTGTTTATCTTCGATGGTTTTAAGATCCGCAAGCAAGGCAAACTTATTTTTAAAGAACTTTCTAATCGTCATCTCGCTATTCGCTTGATAGTCACTTCGCTCGTTTTCGAAATATGGCTTTGCTTTTGTGTACAAGTCGGCTTTTTGCAATCCTTGACTGTACACTTGATTAGGGACTCATTCTATGGTGACCTTAACCGATTCGATGTTTGGATAGACATATTCCTCACTGTCTGTGATACTCTTAATTTTAAGCAACATCACAATGGCAATCATACTTTTTGTGGTGAATTAATCGTTTCATTCACAAAAGTTGAGGTATTGTCCCACTCCACTGTTTTCGTCAAAGTTGCATGTTCGAAAGACAAGCTTCTACCAACGTTGTATACGGAAAGCGCTTCTCCAGCCAATGTCTAATTGTCGATTGTTCCGTACTCCAATTTTATGTTTTGAAGTTCGTATTCAGCTACGCTTTGACCACTTTAAGCGACCATAATTTTATCCCCAGTTGGTAGTGGGACTTTATATTGAAGATTACGAACCATCGAATATGGAGCAAGTAATCCATGATCACCTACGACTTTATCTAATTTTATTTTTTGTTTTGATCCAAGGATATCAGCAACCAAACCATCCGAAACTTTTTTTGCATCTACAGTTTTTGCTCCACCATCATCACCAGAAATTAATTTTCTCGTGTTCTCATTAGTGATTACAAACTTGGGTGTTTCACTTTGTACATGTTCCGGTAACCACAGATCTTTGTAGACTTCCAATTTACTGTGTCCTGTGTTGTCGAAGACGGTTTCACGTCTCACGCTCTCGCTGAGTTTTTTGACTAACAGTTCCCCAAGATTGTTTAAAGTAGTGTAAAAAGAGAGATTCTGGGACAAATTTGCATAATTGGCTACGCCCACTTTTCACATTTCAAATGTGTGCGAAATTTTAATACTTAAACTTGCCCTGGCAAGTTTAGGCATGTTTTAATATTAAGGTTTGATTGGTTAAATTTTTCTAGATTTTGTGTATAAAAGCAATAGACACAGTAAAAACTTATAAATATGTTGCTTAATGCACGGATTTCAAAATTGAAACTTTTTGAAAAAAACGTCTAAACTATAAATAAGAACAGAATGAAAAATTCAAATCCAAAATAGAATTTATTATCTGGAAAACAGGTTTCAAAATTGAAACCTTCATCTACCAAAAATTTTGCTACAAAGTCAAATTTAAATAATAATTATTATTTACCTCCCGATATTAAAGAACTTTGGGAAGAAGAAGGAAAGAAATATGAAAATAAACTTGGACAGAAAAAACGAATTGCTCATATTAAACAACTTTAACCCGAAAATAAGGAAATATTAAATAGAATGATTTCAAAGCAGAAAATTCCAATTGTGGAGCAAAAAAAGGAGAAAGAAATAAAACCAAAAGATATTAAAAGCTTACAGACTACAGGCATATTGATAAAACACGAAGGAAAAGTGTATAATGCCTAAAAAATATGGAGAAATTTGGAAACATGAAATCTGTTGATAAAATTCAAGATTTTAAACCATCTAAACCAAAACGAACTCTTCGCGAGAAATATATGAAGAAAATTAAACCTGTTGAAGTTGAAGTTGAACCAAAACAAAAAAACACAAGTCAGTCAGTTAACCAAATTATGTATAGTCGAAAACTGCAATGCCAGCAAAAAGTAAAACAAAAAAATTTTGAAATTGGAGATCAAAGAAGAGCGGCTGAAAAAAAGAGAAAACTTAACCAAGATCTTAACAACGCTAAAAAAGCGATAAACATAAAAATTGAGGCCAAAGATACTGTAATTATTACTTCAAAATTTACAGAAAATGATTTACGTCAAGAAGCAAAAAATTGTGACGAACTATACAGAAAAATTGTAAAAGAGATCTATTCATTAAGACCCGGATCTGATGAGAGAATTTCCAGAACAAAAGAATTGAAGAAATTCAATGAATAGACAAAACAACTCAGACAAGAAGTAAATATTTGGAAGGAAATTAAGAAAAAATCTATCGCTGATAGGAAAAATTTTGATCAAAAAAGAAGAGAAGCCGTTTTTGATATAAAGAAGGCTCTTAAAGAACTTGATTATAAGAAACCAGAACAACAAAAAGTGATTTTGAAAAAGTCTACTACAGAGAGTATCCAAAAACAAATCGTTGATTTTAAACCGAAACCGCCTCCAAGACAACCTAAAAAATTACAAAATTTGGAGAAAGAAAAACAAGAACTTAAGAGGCTTGATGAAGAGATTCAAAGACGATATAAACAAGAAAAATTGATGACGTCAGCAATTAAGAATTCAAAAGTTAAAGATCCTGAATATAGTAAACTTTCTAATGATAGACTTATCGAGTTTCAAAATAAAACAAATCAACTTAAAGAGAACTTAATAAAATATAAAAATGAGAAACCGATCCCACAACTTAGAAACAAACTTGAAAAACCAATTCCAAAACCTAGAACTAAACTTGAAAAACCCATTCCAAAACCTAGAACTAAACTTGAAAAACCAATTCCAAAACCTAGAACTAAATTAACCAATCAAAATCGTCAATCTGTAGCTCAAAGATTGCTTGAACAAAAACAAAAACTTAAACCTATTCCAAAGCCAAGAACAAAACTAACCAATCAAAAGAACCAAAATTTGATACAAAGTATACAAGAACAAAGACAAAAAGTTAAACCTATTCCGAAGCCAAGAACAAAATTAACCAATCAAAATCGCCAAACTGTGGCTCAAAGATTACTAGAACAAAGACATAAACTTAAACCTATTCCAAAGCCTAGAACAAAATTAGCTAATAAAACTGAGGAGCATGAACAAGAATCTAAAGAAGAGGTTTTTGAATTATTAGAAACTGCTGCGAAAGGTAGATTAAAAACTTTTGTGATAAAATGTCCAGATGAATACATTGTTAACCCATATGGGCTTTAGTGGATTATACAGATCTGCATGTTAAAAAACTTATTAAATCTCATGAGAATCATAAAATAGAGCTTGGTTTAGTTTGTAAACTGGTAAAAAGAAATCCTGCAACAGATGAGTTTGTAGATGAAGAATGGGGATATTTCAGCTCATCTTATCATAAAATTTTAAAAGGAACAGACGTAGATGAGCTTTATGATAGTATGGCGAAGAAAATATTAGATGAGTTTGTTGAAGAGCGAAAAAGGGTTCTGGATGGGAGCTTGATAGAATAGAAAAACTTCAAATTCATGTACTGATATATGATCCTCTCAAAGGAGGTTCTTACGTTTCATTACTGCCAGATTTGGCAGCTAAAAAAGCAATTATTCATCCAAAGAATGACTTTGATGGCGATCAACAATGTTTCAAGTGGGCGGTTACTATAGCTACATCAACAAAACATGGAGATTCTCATTGTGAGAGAATTACAGCTGATTTGATACAAAAATCAGAAGCTTTTGATTGAATGGGTATAAGATTTCCAACTCCTGTCGAGGATATTATTAAATTTGAAAAAAGAAATATCACCAAAGTAAATTTATTTGGATATAATGAAAAACATAAGTTGTTTCCGTCCATGTAACATGACGTATCGTACCTATGAATATGTGAGAAGTACGCGGGCGCAAGAACAAACGAGGGGCGAACGTTTTTAGATATATTTTGTTTGTATTCATGATTCACTTGTAATTTTATACATTAAGAAAACTCAAATTTTCCTACAAAATCATGTTGACAGTCTTTCCTTATCAGAAAGGAAACATTTGGTCCTTTGGAGCCGGATTTTAAGTAGGAGAACAGTGAGAAGTAGACTTTTATACACATTTTGACTTTGAGGTTTAGAAAATGGCGACAACGAAAACATCCTTCGAGACAGAAAAAAATCGGCAAGATAAAGACTTACACGAGCAAGAAATCAACTAAAACACTTGGTCAATGGTCAGTTATACGGACAGTTAGCGAGAAAAAATACTATTCGACGAGCAATTAGTAAGATAAAAACGGAATATGATATTATCGAAAAAATTATTAATGCCTTGAAGGAGATCTACTCGGTCAATTCAACCCACAACGAAGACGTTGATGTTGACGCAATTATTGATACCCTTGACAAAGAGCTTGACAAAATCGGAACGCAGGTAGATGAGTGCATTGAAATGGGAAATAATCACATAAGAGAACGAGAAGAAAGTGGGGAAACGGCCTCAGTAACTTTATCTACAGTTTCAAAGCCGAACTTGGAAGAACAAAACGACAGTCATACGGAAGCTACCGCTGCACGAGAAAAACTTTCACAAATTCAAAGCGAACAGAAGAAGCAAGAAGAAGAACTCGACCAAACGTATGTAGAGCTTCACCAGAGATTTTTGCAATTTCAGCAAGAGCAAAAGCAGAAAGAAGAAGAATTGCAAAAACGGACAATTGAACTTAAACTTACGAAACAACGAGCTGAAGACGCACAAAAGATAGCCGAACTCAACCAAACCAGAGCGGATACCACTGGCAACGGCATCAATCTTACTCACCATGGTTCAGACGACGCCCTCAATTACCACCTGCCTCCACCACCCTCTTGGATACCTGATCATGATTCAATTAGTCCACTCAGTTATAGATCATCAAAAGAAAATGCCCCAAAGATCGCATCAGTTAAATTGAAAGGGGTTGATTTACCAAAGTTTTCTGGGGAAGATAAAGCAGACTACGAGTCATGGAAAGCTGCCTTTGTGTCCGTCATCGATAAAGCTGACATTCCAGTTAATGAGAAAGTTTTACGCCTTCAAAGTAGCCTCTCGGGGAAAAGCTCTAAGGCTAGTCAAGGATCTTGGGTACTCACAAAATGCCTACAAGAGAGCGAAGTCCAAATTGGAGAAGAAATATGGTGGAGAGAGACGACTGATGATAAAACACTTGATAGCCTTACGTGATATGCCGAAGATTAAATCACGCAATCTCGAGGATTTGGAGAAATTTTTAGTTGTGCTAGAACGTTTGATGATTGCAATGCAAGACAGTGGACCAGGAAAAGAACTGACTGGACAAAATATAAATCTTACCGCAAAGAAGAAGTTACCGCAACAAGATGTCCAATTGTATAAACACTGGCTCATTTAACATTCTCAGGAAGACACTTTCGAAACCCTTGTTGAATGGGTTGAGCTTCGAGTTCAAGTGATGGAGGAAGCCCAG
>JAOBYK010685776.1:0-10241 GCA_025434845.1 Phenganax subtilis
GGGTGAAAATATATTTAAGCCCCCATCCTCTATTTAGCCCCCCCCCTTCTAATAAGCCCCCAATTAAAAGCTAGCAAAAAAAATAGAGGAAATACGGTAAGTCTTTCTCAACTGCATTGCAATATTCAACACAGAAAGCAAGTGGAAACTATGAAGATTACGCCGACAAATATTATGCTTACTAGTTCTCTTCTCTGTTTTGACGAAAACTACACTTTGACTTACGTTTTTTTCATCATTGACTTTGGCCAGTTCAGCGCCAAGATTCTGAGTGGAGTTCTCCATATCATTCTTATATTCCTAAAATTGACATAAACACGCACGACATGCAATTAAAATCCAGAAATGCTCCACTACTATTGAAATATTATCCAATAAGAAATTTCAATCAATAATATCTGTTGGTGGACCTTTAAAGTTGCTCTGGCAGTGAATACTTTATCAACAAAAAAGTTTTAAAGAATATTTATTTATTGGCTTTTCGTTTCTTCCCTGATGATTCCTTCTCGATGAAATGCAGCGTACATATAGTGGACGACTTAATTTGAGTTTATATAAATATCATTTATATAGTTACATATAGCAGACGAAATACTATCTAGTGAGCGCTCAGTACCAAATAGATAGAGCAAGTACAGAGAATCTATATAAGTAGACTTTCAATATATTACAATATTTCAAGACTGAAACCACATTCGACTTTTCCTGAGCCTGTGTTCCAATTTACCAACCAGCAATAACTGAATCAGCTGGTTATTTGGTCCATACAGAGCTTCATAAAGAGCATTAACTTTCAAATTCAAACCGAGATTTTCATTTTGATGCATGAATGATGATGAATCCCGTATGAAGACATTAGTGATTCGTGTCAAATTTTATATATGCTTGAAATTAGACAGCAGCATTCTAATAGGTTCAGTTAAATTGAGTAAATTATTCTGCTAACTTGTTTAAACCATTAGTTTACAAAGAAGGAAAGATATTATTTGATCTGAAAGAGCTGCTGACGCAGAAAAGTAATTTGAAGTTTAATTCACTGTTACATTTCTTAATATTTTAAATTATCATTTCAAAAAGAGGTCATTTTATAGTTAGTATAAGCAAGCAGTTCTGAACATCAAACTATAAACAATGACTGCATTGCACTTAAAAGTAAGGCAGTAATATAAGTTCCTCCATTCTCAATTACTGTTGATGCAACAATATTTGTGCATGGTTTCTGACTTAACGAATTTGTTCTTCTTACATATGAACAATGAGGATGGCTGAATTTGAAGCGAAACAAAAGCTATCCTGCAAAGATTCTCCCGTATAGAAAAAGAGGTTAGATTTAATTAGTTAGTGTTTGATTTATTAAAGATCTCAAAATACCTTTCTCGACTTATTTTTCATTAATTTTCTTGTTTCTCGTACAACCTTTATTAAACAGATATTTGGAAGAATTTTAAGTTATTTTTTAATAAAATGTATCCTTGAGCCATATGGTACAGTGCAAGGTTATCAATCATAGTGCACCAACAGGTTCGCAATTATCATGCATATTTAATTGATTATTGTATATTTACATAATACGTCAACAATTCAGCTAATCACTAATTATAGTATCGCAATTAGAAGGAACATTTATTATTTGGGCATAAATAAGTGAATACATAAATCAACAATAATAATTTAGAATGATGCATACAAAATATATACAATCAGGCCTTCAGATTCATCGTGTGCACTCTTTATCAATTTTAAAGTTATGATCTGTACTTGTCGTCTTGTGCCGATTGTTAGATTTTGTGCAATAATAAAGAACTAACAAAGATATATGTTTTGCATGCAGCGATGAATTTTGCAACAAACATGTCGAAATTTCAACTGACTACAAACCTCGTATTCGTTTTCAAGAGAGACAATCTGTTCTTCCAGTTTTTTCTTCATGTCTTCCTTCTCTTTCTCCATTTCATCCAAGTTTTCAACTAGCTTCTACAAAATAATAATGCCTTCAATAAAATTCTCCTTGACGGGTCTGGCGTATAAGGATTAGTTTAAATATGACCGTACATCCTTTCTTGTTTTCCTATGGTCGCGAAACTTTTCCATTTTATTTTGACAGACCAGAGAAGCAAAGCACATGTGTGGTAACGCGAAGGAAAATAGAAACAGTGACGGAAAATGAGAAACGCACATTACCTCCTTCTGCTTTTCCAAACCCGCAACCTCAAGTGAACGATTCTCGAGAGATTTTTCAATTTCCAGCTTTTCAGAAACTAAAACTTGAATTCTTTGTTCCAATTCCTAGAATTCATAGTTGACCAAAAAACAAGCGATGAAAAAGACTATTATAAAGAACAGTAATATTACAAAACTTCCACGATAAAAAAGTTTTCACGATCGCATTTTAAAAATCAGTACAGAGCCACAGGATAAGAGCCCTCATGCAAATTGGATATATTGTCCGAACCATAACCACAGCTGATTATACTTCTACACAATGTCATGCACTAGATGTTTTCAAGAATTTAAATAACCTATATTCCAAAGTATGTCTAAAATGGTAACGTCAATCAAATGAGAAAGATATACTTTATCATTTCCCCCACAAGTTGTCTGATGTTCTTCCCATTGTCTCTTTACCGCACCCAGTGCATGCTGGACCTTTCTCTTTTCACCAGCCATAAATTGCAACTGTTTTTCAAGATCCTGCATCAAATCACCAAAAAATTCACTTCTTCCCACTTCATTATACAAAAGAGTACTTATGATATCGACAAGATAGCGCAAGTATATAGCTACATTGAAGCACGCAAGGGCTAGAAGACAAGAGCTTCGGGCTACGCACTAAATACTACGACACAATATAAATGACAAAACCATGTTGTTGCAATCATATTATGTGCAGATACAGTGGAACCTCTAATTAGCGAACCCCAACGGAGAGTGTTTCCAATATCCGCTTAGTAGAGATGTTTGTTGAGTGGAGGTCGAGGTTTTTTGCAGTAAAAAGCGTGTGTTAATTGGAAGCAACCGTTGGGTAGAGTGTCAGCGAATCAGGGGTTTATCTATTTTGCCATAAACTTTTCCCAGACAATAAAACCTAGCAGTTATACCTCATTTTTTTCAAGAGCAGCATTGTACTTGTCATTGATTTGTGCAATACGCTTGTCTAGATCATCTTTCGTCGCAGTCATGTCGAACAACTGTCGCTTTAAAACCTAAACGGTAGGAGATTACGCAATTACGTGTGTATATTAATTACACTAAATACCAATGTTTCATTTTATGTAATATATTGTCGATGTTGGTTAGTAGTTGAATCTCTTTTCAAGCTCAAGAACAAAAGTAGGACATCATGAGATTTGTAGGCTTATATAATATTAGTACGTTCGTTATACTTCATTATTCTGCATTGTAGATTTCAGTTCTTCCTTCATATTCTCAAATACATCCTCCATTTTTTTTCTTTCTTCTCGCAAAACATCATTCACATCTTTCATGGCTGTTTCTAACTTCATTTTTTCAGCTTTCACCTCTTCCAAGTCTCTCTCTAATTTCTGACGAAGAGAATAAAATCGTATTATAAAAGTAATTTCATACTTATCAATTACAAACGAACCGGCAGAGATGTATTTTAGTTACAAGTTGATACTAGATTCCTGATCAAGCAGTCTTTTTCCCTTTGCAGGTTGGTCATACAAGATTAACTCGAAGAATTTGAAATTTTACCTGATTTTATACATTCACACATACTTCTCAGTTCGTCTGATTATCTCTAAATCTTATCAACTTTTTCGTATACGGTAACTTACATTTTGAACTTGAATATACTCTGTTTTTTCTTCTTGTAATTCGTCTTTCTCAAACACTACACACTCGTGCTGCTTTTCAAGAGACTATTAGAGAGAAATCTTTATAAGATGAAGAACTAACCTTTCTAGTTACTACGGCAATACGAGCTTCGCCAGGGGGAAGAAGTAACAGGATTAGTGGAAATACGTAAAATTTAAACCTTGCTACCAAGCTCCGACCCTTAGCCTCTTTCCATGCAACTGTGATGTAATTGGAGAAAGGCGGAAGTGCCCTGTGCTCAAATACTCTTCTGAGATACAATCCTACATGTAGAATGGTTTACCTTGAAATTTTCGCGAAGTTTCTCATTTTCTTTCTGTGTGTCGCTCAGGGATGATAATATAGCATCGCGTTCAGATATCACCGTCTCCAGTTCATTCTAAAACACAATGAAACGATCACACACTGCAACAAAACAAAAGTTTCATTCAGATTACGATAGTGTGTGGGCATTTTTTGGCCAATTCTATATTTTCAATGATAAAACAAAGATTTTCACCGCCTTCAGTAGCAGTCATTAATGGAATAATCAGATAACCAGGCAATCAAGAATATTAGCTTAGAAACTGAGCGAATGTAGGGCAGAATCCAAATACTCTGCGGAGGAAGATACAGGGTGCACTAATGGCATCTGGCTCATTTAGACATCTGTTGTACAGTGTGTCTCAATAAAGCGAAATGAGAATTCAACAGGCTGTGAAGCATTATAAATCAAATTAAACGATTTAATTTTTACATAGGAAAAAGAAACAAATTTAAGCTTTCCAATGATATCTTTCTCATTTCACAGCAACAAAACATGACCACATACCCTTCAAACAAATATTGCCGTCCAATATCACATTCTTGAAGCCATTTCTAATCAAGAATGTTCTGTGCTGGGTTGTGAATTGAACCATGATACTTGTGTTTGATGTCCTTATACTGATGATGCACTAAGATGCAAATTTTGCTTTCTGATCATCTTCAGTTTAATTTAGTCGTTATTCTTCCCACTTGGGGAATCAGTTTGCTTTGTTTCTCGTGCTATTCCCAAAATCCTGCAAGAATGTGATTTCAACCGGCAATATTTATTTGACGAGTATGTGGTTATGTTTCGCTGTTGTGAAAGGAAACAGATATCATTGGAAGGCTGAAAATCTCTTCTTTTTCCCTGTGTAAAAATTAAATTATTTGACTCCAAGACTGATGTTTCATAGAGCGATGAAATTTCATTTCGTTCTTTTTTGAGAAACACTGTAGTACTTCACAGATCAAATATTACATAATTACAAACTTGAACCCAAAGAAGTTGACGCAACTACACAATGAAAGCAGAACTATAAACTTCCATATCTGACGCGTTATAAGTTGCGTAGAAATGTCAGGAAGTTTATCGTTGCACAAACCGTTCACTCATGCAGTAAAGATGATGTTTACATAAAGTATCCCACCTTATCGGATGACTTCGTGTTTTGACTGCTGTTTGCTTTCAATTTCTATCAAGGAAGCAAGAACTTCGTGTGAGAAAAACAAAAAGATAACTTGTCCTCAAGCGACAGGTCGATGTTAATTTAACAGTACGGTTCGCAAATCTAAACAAATTATCTAAACTCAGAGCACAAGGATTTCTGTTCCAACGACATCACAGTAGAGTTAGTTTTCTGTTGGACAACGTTTCTGTACGACACACAATGGACCATGACAAAATCGATACGCCGCCATGCATAATATCGGTGAGTTAGAAACTTGCTATCAAAGTTGTACCTTGATCAATTGCGCCATTTTCTTTTTCTCCTGTTGTAAAGTTAGAATCAATTGTTTCTGGCTTTCACTGTTTGACGTTGTTTGATCTAAAGCTTTCTTCGAGTCCTACAATGGAAAAATTTGCAGAACATAAGACTAAACAACTTCATTTCAAACAGACTTAACCCAAAATTTTTGCATTTAAAGTAGGCCTTCTCTGCAGACTCAAACAACTTAGCTATATGCGACAATCGCGTATGTCGATTCTCTTTCCAGCCAATGACGAAGAATCGTGACAACATTGTTCTTGCATATAGCTAATGGCGAAATTCAAAACGTGATGCTTCCACGAGTATAAGATTGTTTGTTTACAAACTGGGGCCGGATGCTCAAAAGCTGGTTAGCTTAATCCAGGGTTATAGCGTAAATTTTGAGGGAAAATTGTTAGAAATTTGCCTTCTAACTTGTAAACATTTTTCTTACAAATCTCATTTATGAGACTGAACAGAGGTAAATATTTGCGAAGTTTTGAAATACACGCATGGATCTACAGAAATGCAAACTAAACTACAGGTTACATTTTCACCCAAGGTTAACACCATGCAAGCTAACATTGAAAAACTGGACCCAGGAGGATAACAATGACGTACTGTCAAGACCAACCGTGATCCTCGATTCTAAGACTTGAGATATAACAATATTGGTAAATTCATCGCAAACTGGCTGATTATTATTGACTTGTGATAAGACTATATTCTGTAATAACCAAACACTCTGATAAGGTCACATGACTTTACTGTTTAGAAAGAAACAGGGAAACTTCCAACAAGTAGAGTGATTTTTTAATTTTACGAACAAATTGTCCCAAAATTGCTTCTTCTTCGGCAAAAACGAACAATTAAGAGTGAAGTCTGGTTTCTGTCTGAGTTTGGCTTCAATTAATTATTAGACAGCACTATTAGAGGTAGCGTTCCATGTATTTTTAGTTCAATGCATGTAGACTATTATTCATACATTCATGTTTAAATGTTGTGGGCAAGTGGAAGCTAGACTATTCGCAAACTTCAGAATCCACAAAATCAATTATACGAAGTTCTTTAAAAAAATACAGTCAACTTCTATGATCTGACCATAGCTACCTCAACACTTGCTTTCAATGATCGACATGCTTTAGTAAACTTCTCCTTTTCCCCCTTCAATTTCTCAATTTCGTCGTTAACTTCCTAAAACCAAAACAGAACATTTGATAAGGTTTGAAAACAACCAAACAGACTATTAGTCGTGAGTTTCTAGCAAACACGACGGCTTATTACTTCAAAATTCTTCTTCCCTTCTATTCAATTATTGTTTGCGACATAACAATGGACGTTAATTGTGAAAAAATATCGATAACCAGCTATACGCAGCTGAGTTTAGCAACAAAACCGTGTAGTCGTCCTCATTCTCCCACTTGCGGTCAAGTCTAAATTTCTATACATCATGACTCATTGCCACAGCAATATATTTAAGTATAAATAAAAAAAAGATTTTAGTAAAAATTTCAAATTCAGGTAGTAGCTAATCAACCTACTTTTTTACATTCTTTTTCTGCTTCTAGTTTTTCACGAAGATTATCGTTAATATTTTTCATCTGGGAATATTCTTGATTTGCACTTTGCAACTGAACGGAAAGTTCCTAAATAAAGCATAATTTCAAATATACTAGTTTCAGTTAGTTTTCAAAGAAAAGAACTTATACAAATCATTTTTTTTGTTTTTTACGAATTATACAAAAATAACAAACTTTGAATTTACAAGTTGCAAGTAAGCGCGCTATACCTTAATGCATATATATAAAATCCTAAACTATACATCCATCCATATATGCGCTGTAGCTACCTTATTTCTTTGATTAGTTTCTGCAAATTCATGCGCCATTTCTTCATATTTTGTTTTCAAAAGTGCGTTAGTTTCCTCAACTTGATTTTTCTTTTCAGTCATTAAGCTTAGAGAGTTGCTTAAATCATTCTTCACGAACAGCATTTCTTCCACTTGTTTGTTTAATTCCTGGAGAAAGTTACAGAGAATACCTCTTTCAATACGACCACATGGAAACACTTCAATGATTCTTCTATGATTCTTACAAATAGTCAGAAATATAGCAGGAAAACAACTTACCATATCAAGGGTACAGATTAGAGACTAACAGATGTCCGACTTAGTCTTCAAGCCTATGATTTTGGCCTAAGTGGCCGCCATTAACCTAGCAAATGCCCTAAACAGAGACCATCACCCTCCCGGTATCATCTTCAAAATCATTTGTACAGGGGGTGAATGCCTTTCTGTAGGGCACTTGCTAGGTTAATGGCCGCCAATGAAATCGCAGGAAAATCGACTTACGCAATTTTGGGGCAGTCGGACATCTGTTATTCTCTCATCTGTGTCGAGGGGCAATACCATTCCGCCTTCGACTTGTACCCTGACGGTCTGTTAGTACATTACTGTATGTCGACGACGTTTAAAATTCTTGTAAGCTCGTGCCAAGCGAGCTTGTGCCTATACGCTCGTGCCAATAGTCATTTATAACAAAACTCACTTCTAACACTAGATTGGAAAAAACTACTTATAAGACATTTAAACGAGGACAGGGTCTATGAAGGTCTTCTGGAATCACTGGTGTTTTACATCAGAAAAATAGTCCAAAATCTCGCAAAAATCCTGGATACCAGTCTAAAAACACGTTTTCAACAGTTGCTCAAGAAGGTATTGAAAATCTTGATGTCCGTTCAACTCTTATATACAGTTTTTTGTAAGCTTTCTAATGATATACGTCATGCAATTTTATTATAAATGAATTTGAAACTTCACACTTTTTAGCTGTAATAAAATTTTATACAAGAATCAAAGCAGAAGGCGTTGGCCCGAGCCCACAAGAGCTTTGATCGTCGCTGACATGTAGAAATGCACTTGCAAAGCTTCAGGGTACAAACCAAAAGCAAACTATAATTCCCCCTCGATGTGGTAAGGTGTCTGTCATTTTTGTCCCTCTATCTGCCTGACTAAAATCCCGTGTGATGGGTCTCAATCTCCTTCTGACATTTTTTATCTGGTGCCACTCCTCTGAGGTAAATGCAGAACCTTCAAACCGTAGATCCTTATGTGGCCGTAGTCGTGCACAAAACATAAGAATGTTTGTCGGCACTCTCCGGCTTACATTGAGGCAAACAGTACATGAATTATATGTTTCTTGCAAATTGGTACAAAACAACGACTCGAAATCATAGAACTAAAACAAGTTCACTGTTCTAAAAGTACTAAAGGCCCCTGAGCCATAACTGTATATTTCACAAAGCTGTAGACCGTATAGTATTCAAACTAACCTCATTCCTACTTTGTGTTTTCAGGTGTTCACGTCGCATAGTCTCGTAATTTGACTGAATATCCTCCTGATCATTGCCATAGTTGTCTAAACGTTCTTTCAATTCCTAGAAGCATGACGGGAACGAACGTTTACTGTAAGATATACAGTAGATTACAATCTCAAACCGCCCTAAAACGACACCGCAGATTACGTATGACAAGAACAAGAAATGATATATAGCCTGAGAGTAGGACGCACCCAATATTACATTCCTTGTAATACCTAGTTGTGTTTTTTTAACAGGGCTTTTTCAGCAGAAGTTGTAGTACTCATTAACGTAGTTTCCCAGCTTGAAATCACTATATTAGTTCTTCCAACAACCACTCATGTATCAAGTTTTTATAATATATGAAATAAATCTGAAATCTTGTTTTATATCATGAATAAAACAGTTCTTTTAGTTTTCGTTGGAATAATAAATACATCACATTAATATTTGCAGTGACAGTAGTGCCCCATGCAAGGTAATGTAAAGTAAGCCTATCATAATTTGTCATGCTACAATGTATTTCCACACACCATAGTTTCTTTCTGTGAGCCCTGCAATTCTTCCATAACACTGTTTAGTCTTTCTTCAGCTTCTTGTTTTTCCATCAAGAGAACTTCAGATTGGGATTTGCAATTCTAGGTATTTGATATACACGAGATTAGCTCTTTAAAGATGATTTAATAATCATGGCAACCAGAGGATTTCGTAGTTTTGCATTAATTTAATTATTAGGATCAGGAGCGCCGAGAAAATGCACGGGGCCCGGAGCAATTTTTTGTTTGGGGGCCCCATGACGTCATATTTTCAAGCAGTACAATCCGAAATAGGAATTGTCTAAAGTAAATGTGAAGCAATTTCATCGAAAGCCTGAATTTTAGCACTATAAAAATTTTTCTAGCTCGACTTCAAGTCTCACTCGTATGGTTTGTGCGATAAATGTCATTAATTACTGCTGTCTCTTCATATTACTAATGATATTAAATTTTCCCTTTAAACACTAATTTCGTAATGTTTACCAGGTTTTCGTCTTCTAGTCTCGTCATGATTTTTTTTAAGTTTTCAAATTCTTTGATGATCTCAACTCGATCTTCTTGCAGCATCTCAATTTTTGAAATCAATTTCTGAAGACAAATATAATACATGACATTACTCAAGCCACATAAACTAGTCATATTTTGTCTATATATGTGTTTCAAACAATTCTGTACCATTTTCTCATTTGTCAAATCATGGATCTTATTCTCAGCTGGGTGCTTCTGTTTTCCTTCATTTAATCTTTCGACATCGCTT
>JAOBYK010685887.1:0-10241 GCA_025434845.1 Phenganax subtilis
TTGGCAAAAATCTCACTTTCGATTGCCCTTACGATAGCATCGCCCCCCCTTGCCCTACCGCTTGTCCGGCGTCCCTGAGTATATATAAGTTCATTGAATATTTTCATGATGATTAAATAGCTAATATAAAGTACCGTAGGAATACCACATAAAGTTATTTATGCAAAGCTTTCGGTCCATTACAAACTAAATTTCGATCTAGGCAGAAAGAAGTTGTTTAACAGTTGTTACCAGTTTTGAGCCGAAAACGACCCGAAAATGGTAACAATTTTCGCCCGTAATAGAAAATATACTAAATTTGAAAAAATCGCAGAGCTATTTTTTCCGCATTCAACAACCTTTCGCGACCAAATATTAAAATTTTAATACATTTAATATGCTCTTTCCAGCTGTGTAGATGAATTTACTTCTTTTTGCTAAGATCAAAGTTCAGTTTAGTATGGGAGTTGTCCATTCTCCGAAAGAACTTTTAAAATGATAAAGAAACTCTTTTGGAAAATTTTTACTTCTCATTAATCTTTGTTTTGGCGATGAGATAGTTCCACCAGTATGTTTGATCAATATGACAATATCTGAAACTCGCATCATTCTAGCGTAATGACCGTTCGAAAAACGACACTTATCCCATTTGCCTCAGATAAAAATGGGAAAATATGGAAATGATATGCAAGGTCAGTGGGCTCTTACAGCATCAGATTTCCAGAACTCAAGAGCCAGACCCCCTAACGCTATCTTTGAGGTATTGAAATAAAATACATGGAACGCTACCTGTAAGAATACTGTCTAAAAATCAATTGAAGCCAAATTTTGACACCCAGACACGCATGTTTACTGTTTCGCGCTTCTCTCGCGGGAACACTGATTTCACTCCTAATTGTACATTTTTGCCGAAAAAGAAGCTATTTTTAGGCAGTCCGTTCGTGAAATTAAAAAAATCCCCCATAATTTTCTTCCCTGTGTAGTACTTTCTGCTAAAAAAAAAGCTTGGCTCGTTTCCGAGCTTGTTTATTTGATTTGCTTTTTGACCGTGTTTTCCGTTGCGTGGAAAGACTAGGGCCGACCTCGGACGACTTTTGGCTTCAAATTTTGGCTCCAGGTAGTGTTCGATGTATGTTTAGTTCAACGCCTGCATGTTATTGGTGATGTAAACTCGATGATGTATTGACATCCTTATACAGTTTCAGTTCGATTGTTTAACAAGTAGTCGCCTATGGTGAATTGAATACAAGCGCATATTTACTGAGCCGATGGCATAGTGAATGCAAACTTGTAATCACCGAGCTTGAGGTGACTAATTGTTTAAGTATGAATTTCCAGGTGTTTCATTTCAATTCAATCTATAGAGACTATTACATTGCTGCGCGGAAATATGGATTTTATTTCGAATGTTGAACATGTTACAACATCACTGATTGGCCAAACATATTTCCTACGCGGCTTCTGATAGGCTTGCGAAAATGATATTTTTACACGTACAAATATCGTATTGTTACGTGTGTTCAAATACAATTTTTCTCAGTGGCGAAAAACTCTATTTAACACTCATGTTTATATCATAAAAATAGTTTGTAAACGTCAGCCTTCTCTGTGTTTCGTTGCGGCGAAGCCAGTTTTTTTCAAATAAAAGCGCATGATTAAGTTTAGTATTTCACTTTGAAATATCTTTAATCCATATTTCGTAGTTTGTTTGACTTTCCAGAATGCAATATTCTCTAATTTGGGCAGTTTTCTGTTCTGTTACTACAGCAAAACAAGCATAAATTTTGAAAAAAACAGCAAAAAAGCTGAAAAAGCGATATAGCCACTGGCCAGCGACTGTTACTTCAGAGACAGTGAAGCTTGACCGATCAGAAAGTAGGAAAATAGTCTCGTGCCACCAGTGCGTGCGGCCAGTTGTACGAAAGGTGGATAGCACTATCCAACTGGTGGATAAAGTTTTTCGCAAAATTGGACAAAAAGCGAGGAAACATTTGAATTGGTCAAAGAAATAAACATAGCAGCCTTTAATCTATCAATACCAATCTTAGTCTTGTTTTATAACGATCAATGGAAAATTTTACAAATGTTTAAAAAATCACTATACAGTAGATAGCGTCATTCACCTTTCGTACAATTGGACACTGGATAATTACACTAAAAATTTTTATTCCCACCTGCAAAAAACGTTTTGATTAGCTAAATATATTCTTGAGATGTTATTGTGCATGCTGCCATGCAATTTTAAACAGTTCCGAATTCAATATGGCGTCAAAATGTTTAAAAACAAACTGAAAGTAATCTCAAAGTACTGCAGACCAATCGAAATATGTCTAGTGTTTGCTATGTTAAAAATATCTGTCTAGTTGTTGTAGAGAGTTCATGTTTATGGCCTGGAACAAAATTGTAACCCTCGTCAGATTTTTATTGTTCACTTGAAAATCATGCCATAAATAACTGCTGCCTAGTATTTTCAAAAAACACACAACAACATTGGTGATTCTGCACAACAGAGAAAGCCTAACTGCATCGGATCCAAAGCTTTGATAAAAGTACTTCCTTTTTTCGAAATTACAAAAGTAGCAAGTAGCACAGATTACTGAGATAACGAAGGACAGATGTGCGACTCAGGCTTGTGAGAAACATTAGGGCATTGTTATTGCACACATGACACGCATGCGGCTTATAGTTTAGCAGATGCGCCAAAAAGAGACATTCACCCCCCTTCCACATTTAAATTTCAAGATGGCGGAGTCATTAAGGAGTGAAAAAACGACTGACCACACACAATGCGTTCAAATTAAGCGGTAAATGGCTTAAAAATACCTGTATTTCTCATATGTTTATTTCTCTTGGGGGGGGGGGGGGGGGAAGGGAGAATTGGCATGCGCAGTAACTACATTCTTATGCTTCTCAAATAAATCATCTGTTCTTCCTAATTTTTGCTAATGGCTTATGCAATTTCCAGGCTCAAAATCTTAGCTTGTACTTCAGTCAATGCCTCCTCATAAATATCTGACTGTTTCATTTCAATCAAGATAGCTTCAGCTTGTTTAAGATGCCACAACACTTTAGACCTGTCGACATAAAATTCTTCATCGTTAAAAACGTCAGCTAATTCCAAATGAACATCCAATCGCGTCTCGACGCTCAAAAATTCCTCGACGCATAATTCCTCAACTCTTTTAAAGGTATCTAACGCCTTATCAAAGTTCTTTAAGCCTTTGTGACAAAGGGCAATATTCTGCAGACATTCTGTCTCTTCTTTGGCAGACTGGTTGATTTTAAAAATCGCCAAAGCTACTTCGAAGCGTTGCAATGCTCTCTGATAGTCTTCCTTTTTTAACAGCGCCTGAGCGAGCAAACGAGTGGTAACAGCTAAATCAAGCACTGGTGTTCCACTGTAGATAAGTGTCTTCATTTCAAGTGCTTTTTCCAGCTTGGGTATTGCCTGTTCCGTTTTATTCAATAAAAAACAAGCGTATCCTAAAGAGAAAAAGCAGTACTCATAGAGTTTAAATCGACAACGTATATATGATCACAGTCTTCACAGACGTTACGTTGAGTTTACAATGCGTTCTGTAAAAAAGCAAATGTTCCATGCAGAGCGAAAAAATGACTAAGTTGAAATCTCAGAGCTATTTTCATCAACGTCAACACGACGCCAAGCAATGCTATTCCACGGCTGTAGAGCAATGTGAACCTTGCAAAGACGTTAGAGACTTCATGAGTTAATATCCAGTCTTACAGCAAAATACTGACCCAGATTGCTAAGGACTGCAGCATAATCTAGGTTTGGTTGTCCTTCTGTCATCCTCTCAAGTACCTTTTCTGCCTCTTGGTATGCTTCCTTTGCCTGTTGAACCTCACCGGGTTGCCCAATATGATAATTACCTTAAAGATAAATTCACAAGAAATGATTAAGATATTTCACAGTAGCCCATAGAATAACAACATACCCATTGCTTATTTAGTTTGTACACTTTCAAACCCCTGCCAATTTCGCTTCGGGATAATATGTGGGAGATTGCTATTATAAATTGATGCCAGTGGTTGACGAAGAAACAAAGATGCTATGGGATTAAAGAGAGAGAGAGAGAGTTTTGGGGGAAAATGTTGACGAGAAAATAAAATTTTGAAGTTGAGGATACAGTGTGATTTATAAGAATTTTGGACAACCAGGAGGTCGATTCTCGACAAAGTTTTCCGTACACACCACCACTTCTTTGAAATACTCAAATACTTTGGAAGAAATCATTGTTACCTTTTAGAGTAAAGGCAGCACAGTAATTTTGCAAATAGCCTCCTTTCTTTAAAAGTTCTTTTCTTAAATGTATAAGTTTATCCAAAGTTCCAGAAGCATTTTTGTCATTTCCTTTGCTACATTGAATGGTTGCCATATGATAAAGTACTGTAGCAATATCTTCTCTAATAGGATCTTCTGAATGCAAAAATTCCCTAATTTCTAACGACTTCTCGTAATGTAACAAGGCATTATCCAATTGTCCTAACTTTCTTAGAATATCTGCTGCATTTTGATGAAACATGGCGGTATCCATTGCTGTTGGCATTCCATCGACTGTATTTAGACAGCAAAGATAGCATTCAAGAGCGCGTTTGAGGTCGTTTCTTGCTTCATAAACCAAACCAATAGCATTCATAATCGTTGTGCTGTATGTCTTACTTTGTTTTGGCACAAAACTTTCAATGACACTATCATGACACTCTTTAGCTATCTTTAAAGCTTTTTCCAAGTCTTTCAAAGCGTCATCTAAACGAGAGCATTGACGATAGAGTTCGCCACGAGAGAAGAAGGCAGCGGATGCAATTTCGGGTATAATCAATTGTGGGTGCGTGTCATAAATGTGGATCAGGTCGTCTAGTAATTCAAGAGCTTGCGTGTATCTTTTAGTTTCCGCAAAAATCGACGCTAGATACCAAAGTGTCAAATGACGAACTTCTTTTACAAGTGGGGATTGTGAATTCGTTTTCTTCACTGAAGATGCGATACGCTGAAACATGGCTTCTGCTTCATAAAACATCCCATCGGCCAGGTACAAATCTCCAAGTCTTTGCTGCGTCTTCCACAAGAGATAAACCCATATCTCTTTTTCCGGGTCACTTGCATCAACTTGCTCTTCCAGACGCTTCACTAAAGCAAGGTACATCTTTCTTGCGGTATTTCGTTTCCCAGCCATTTCATAAAACTCAGCAAGTTTTAACACTTGTAGTGACTGATTAAAACTTAATGAGGTAGAACATGATAACAATATATCAATTAAGTGTTGCTGCTTCTTGGCAAGTTCCATCCCTTCTTCGATCCTATTTGTCTGAAGAAAGATGTGTAGCAAGGAAGAATTAATCTGCAGTAGTGTAATATGACTATCATCTTTCAAGAACTTTTTTAAAACAGCTCGTGCAGTTCGTAAATGCTTCTCAGCTTTATGAGGGGAGTGCTCGCCTAAAAGCTCTCCAATAGTAAGTTGTGCTTGCCCATAAATCCTGCTGGTATCCAAGTTTATCTCTTCAAACATTTGCATCGCTTTGCTCAGATATTCCAATGCTTTTAATTCATGATCTTGTGCTATGAAAAAAAATCCCAATGATCCCAAGCATATCGCTAAATGACCATGAGTGGACTTTTCGCCGTGGATGTTTTCTTCAATTGCTAACGCTTTCTCCAGACAAGATTGAATATATATAGGGTCCCCACAAGACTGACGTTCGAGGTTTGCGATATGAACAAGAACAGAGCCTGTCTTGCAATCATGAAGAGCTTCTTCACATTCTTCTCGGCTACTTTCGCAAACTTTCAAGTATTCCTGGTAATACTTTATAGCTTCTGAGCAGTTTTTGCGCTTTCGTTCACAACAGCCAAGATAGAAGAGCACAGAGGCAACATTTGGATGTGGAACAACATTCTTGTACAAAATCTCTGCAATGTTTTTTGCTTTCATCAAAGAACAAAACATATCATCCAGTCGTTCATGAGATTGATATACTCTGGCTTGGGTAATCAAGGCATGGACAATTCCTGGCTCAATTAATTGGTTTTCATGAACATGGCAGTAGATAATCAATGCTAACTGAATGAAACGGTCAGCTTCTTTTAAATTATGCATATAATAATGAACTACAGCCAGATTTGTCAAACAGCAGGCAAAGTTGGGATGAATAGCATTTTCACCATACAGTTCAATAGCTTTCTCTAAAGCATCGTCTAGTAAACATTTTGCTTCTAAGAATCTGTCTTCATTAAGTAAAACAACAGCAAGATTGTTTAAGCACATGAAGTAATCAAAATGATTCACTCTTTTGTTAGATTTCGATTTTTTCTCCACAATGCTTCGCAGAATAACTTCAGCTTTCTTGTTCTGGTTCACTTTCATGAAGAGAACAGCACTGTTGTTAAGGAAACCGAGATTTTCGTCAGCGAAGCTTTCTTTTAAATCCTCTTTGTCTATGAACTGCACAATTTCGTCATGGATTTTCATAGCTTGTCGATAAAGACCTTGATCAGCAAATGTATCCATCATGGCACCCATTGCTCGTAATAAATCATCTTTCTGGATAACATGTGGATCCTTTTCATACAAAGTTTGAACTTCTCGGCAACATTCCAAGACTTCATTGAACTTGCCAACTAAACGGTAACAATGCGATAGCACGTGAAGAACTGCCACTTTATCAACGCCTTTATCTTCTTTAGCAGAAAGTAAACAATCAAATGCTTTAGGAAGTTGCAAGATACGTAAGTATGCTATCCCTTTTACGGCCGGTGAAGCATCAAAAAAATCAAAATGTTTAAGAATGCCAGCAACCAGCACCTCTGTCTCATTCAAACAATGAGCTGTGAATTTAAGAATTTGAAAGGTGGCCAATTTCAGCGGCATGAGACTCTGATAAAGACGAACGATAGCTGTCGTAAACGGGCAAGGATTGTTTCCTTTTTCCGAGCTTGACAGTTGTGGAACTGTTGGTAGAGCTTCTTTTTGTCTACCTTGCTTCATGTAGCAACGCAATCGAAGCTCAGTTGTGATACTCAGCGCCACCAGTAAATTTTTGACACCATTTTTTGTGAGGACTTTATTGCCTAATTCTTTAACGCATTCCCAAGAATTTTGTCCAAAGATTCCAAAAAACTTGGATAGTTGTTCCACTAAAATACTTGTTAATCTATAGACTTCGTTTTTCACATCTTGTTGGGTCCCAAAGTGTTTATCAGTAACATCATCGAAGTTATAAGTTTGCAATAAACTTGCCATGATCCTGGCGACTTGTCCTTGGAAGCTCTTCATCGTGTCCGCTTGCGTAAGCAGAACTGATACTTTTTGCCTGTACGTCTCGGTAAGGTCTCCGTCCCCATATAGATGACAAACACTGCTAAAAACATTTGCAGTTTTGAGATGCTCAATAGAAGAATCAGGAAAGATGTATTGAAGCTCAAGCATTTCATCAATGGTCATAATATACTCTTGTGGAGGCTGTCCACGCCATTCTTTTCTTCCAAGAGGTGTTTTGCATGCCCAAGGCATCATACCATCGAACGAAATCCCCTTTGGAATAATATCATCGTAAAACCAATCGTCTTCTTTGCTTTTACTATAGAAATCATTTAAACTTGAGATACCAACACTTGGCAAAATGGTTTCTCCCAATTTGATCATCTGCAAGAATACGAAGTTAGTGAGATTTCTGAAGTACTGCCGTTGATCTTTCGACATATTTTCGTTGCTAACAAGGATTGCGAATTCTAAATCAGAATAAGGAGTGACTTCTTTTCTTGACATGGACCCCAGACCAATAATGGAGTAGTTGCAAGGTGCTGGGCCGGCAACTTCACTACAATGATGAAAAATGTCAACAAAGAAATGCTTCATCTCATCGTGGATTTTTCCGTAAATCTTTTCAATTTCTTGACATCTCTCTTCCTCCAATTCTGAATTCCAGTCTGGAAATTTTGCAAGTGATGGCAAATATTCGTTAGTGACTCTTAACCGAATTCCATTTAGTTTTTCACGAAACTGCATTCTTTTATCACCTGCTTTTCTAAAGCACTCCATACCTCTACACCCAAATACTTTTTCAACGACACTTTCTTCTGCGATTGAAATGGCCGTGTTGATTTCTTCATCTTCTTTGTAACAACCATGCTTGTAAATTCGTTCGGCTTCCATTAGAGCAACGCTTTTAACCATCATTTCACAAAACTCGTTCTCATCCACCTGTTGTGAGCCACGAATTGAGTATATTTCTGCCATTGTATGAAAACATGTTGCTTTCTTTTTGTTCAATTCCGAAGTATTTTGCGACGCTGAGAGAATTTTCAAAGCTTCACTGACAGACTTTTCAGCAAGATTTGTGCCACCGTATTGGAAATATCTGATCCCCTGCTCGAAGTGATCTAAATATAGCAGTAGATGAAAAGATATACTTCATATCTTGATCCGATAAAAACTTTTACAGATGATGCCCCTCGACTAGCTAAAATATACAATTTTTGGGGAACCACCAGATGTGATAGTCCTACTTTTTTACGAATTTAATTTGACAGAGCAAATATTTTAGCTAGCATGGAGTTGCTCACTGTTCACGGACCAACGTTTGAACACTCTGGTCTATTGTCTTCATATTAGTATGAAATTACCACTCACAAGCAAATGTTTCAACACCCCTGTCGAGAATGTTCACATATTTTAGCAAGCTGGAAGTTACAATTAACTCAACCTGTCAATCCTTCTGTCTATTCATATTACCAAGAATTTACAATTCACAACCCATTGTCTAAATTTCACGCTAGTTTTTACTTTAGCACATTACACATTTTAAATTAGGGACCTTAAGATTTTACGACGCGCGCTCAACAACGCCATCGTTGAAATGAGCACTTTCCATTTCAAATACAAAATCGCACACCCTGAGTTATATATTTGAGTTGCTAGAGCAGTTCATATCACGATTCTAACATAAGGAAACTTTTCCTAAAATTCAGAATAAAAATCTTGTGATTTTTCTCGCGTACAGAGTTTCTGTTGTTCATGACTTCAGTTTTCGAAAATCACGTCGCCCTTACCAGAACTAGAATTACGATGCGATACAAAAATTTCTTCAAACACAGCAGACGCTGTTTTCAATGTTGGCAGAGTCATAATAATACTGAAACGTTACAGCGATATCAGTAATGCAGTATTTCATTTTGTAAACAATACTTTCAGCATAAAGTAAACCAAATATTCACGGTCGCATCGTTGAGCTCGCGTCGTAGAGTCTTAAGGTCCCTATTCAATGCTTTAATTGACATTCCAGTCTAGTGTGTTAATTTTAATAAGAGATTACATTTCACAAACTAGCGTTTTGACACTCCAGTCTGGTGTCTTCATTTTAGCAAGGAAAACACAGCTTTCGTCTTTGATAATTTTGAAGTCTATGTCTTCATAAGTATGTGTTGTCATAGTTTGGAGGCGCAGCTGTCCTTGATTTTCAAGGAATTTCCTAATTCGTCCGCGTTTACAATTATCGATGTATGCAGACACCTTTTGTGGCCAGGGATTTTTTAAAAACGCAGTACCACCTGCTGAGCAATGTGATTTAGTAGGTCAAAACTTGAAAACGTCACGAATTTTTAGTTTATTAAAAGTTTGCACAAAGAGCGAGGCTTATCAAAATGTATAATTTTTTTCCATTTTAATGATTGGATCACGATAGTATCGTTTTAAATTGTACTAAATCTTAACATATTACGATTTTCAATTAAATTTGTCGAATATTAGGCATATCAAGGGAATGCTTTCGTCGCAAAACTCGTCAATAAAGTCATCACACTACATGCAATTCGCCATTCGGGGCTGGTTGTTCAAAGCTGGATTAGTGTTCACCTCGGGTTAACGAAACGTTTGAAGTAAAATATTTATCTGCTTGTTTACTAATTTGACAATATTTTTCCACAAAGCTAATCTATGTAAAAAGAAGCCTTTATTTGCAAAGTTTTGAAGCAAATGGACGTACAGATGCGCAGAAACGAAACAGCTGGTTTAATTTTAACCTATAGGGTGTAACGCTAACCCAGCTTTGAACAACCGGCTCCTGGTTGGGATGAAACGCGGATACGGATGAGGGAATAAAACACGAAAACTACCGAAGACTTCCTGACCAAGGAAAGAGTGACTAATCCTAACTTACCTATTTATGCTAATTGCTGCGGAGCGAGCGAGCCTGAAGCGAGCGAGCGAAGCAGCAGCCTAATTTGTGCAGTAGGCAGTAAAAAG
>JAOBYK010685998.1:0-10237 GCA_025434845.1 Phenganax subtilis
GGGAAGACAAGAGAAGGCACTCTGAAATGCATCACAAGCAAACAAACTTATTTTCTTGCCACCTTCAGGTGCATCTGGCATGCACATGCCAAAGAATCGTACCATGGCAGCTGCCAACTCACCTTCAAATAACATACTGATTATATAAATTCGGCTCCATCAGACCTGGGCCGCTATAAGGGCGGCTTCTGAGAAACCTGGGTGAAACATTGGCCAAACGTGAGACAAGTATTGAGCATTTCAAACGCATTACACTCAGATGTCGCAGATTACTTGCATTTCTCCTTGTGCGGTGCACGGACGCGGCGATGGCTTCGCCTACATGCATGTGCCTGCACATTCTCGCAAAAGCCGCACTTTTGATTGCAGGGTAGAAGAGCTTTCTGGCTTCTGTGTGAGCTCCATTTCATTCTGTTGTCTTGGCCACGAGGGGCATCTCCGATGTGAAACATGCAGATGCTGAGGTGCGATATTGGCCAAGGAAGCACCCTTTTAGTGTTGGGCCTTTGGGCTGCTTCAGAAATCCTGCCAGGTCTGCCAGGTCTGGCAATATCAACAGGGTGTCTTTCTTACAGTAAGTGTTGCAACATACCCGCAAGTACAGCAAAAACTAAGCACAAAACAACAGAACACTGCCCAAAAGATTAAGCTCAGGTGCTCAACAAATAATCAACAAACAGCAAAGAAAGCGCCAAGTCAGTTCTGAAAAAGATCCATCACGAGTTTTTGGTATAGGTTGAACTCCCCACCATGCATTAAAGTCCTGCGCACCTCCTCTTCCAGGACCTGCAATCGCGTGTTGCGCCGAGGTCGCGCAGCCACCAGCGCCGCCGCCTGCGGATGATGGTGGAGGGCCGCCAGTACCACGTGCAGGAGATGACAGGTACTGGCGGCCCGAGCGGCAGCACTACGGCAAAGCAGCTGGCAACCTGCCTGAAGCAGAGGCTGCGAAGGGGAAAAAGACGCCAGCCCCCAAGCCGATGCCGATCGAGCAGAAGAAGCCCAAGAAGAAGGATGACAAGAATTGGGCCCCGGCCCCATGGAAGCCAGACGACAAGAAAGCATGGGGAGGTGGCCCAAAGGCAGAATGGAAGAATCATGCAGCTGCAGTCAGCAATGCCAGCAGCTCATGGCGTGGCTCGCAATGGGACGCCACAAATGACTGGACGCTTGCAAAAAGGGAGGATCCGCAGCCTTGGGAGAAGAGTCTTAACTGCAATTATTTTTCTGTATATTCTCAAGAATCACATGTGTTCGATTTTGTTTTTGGGGATGTGCTTTGAACTGGCTCACTGATCTATAACCTCATGTATCCCCGCTTTCGACTCATATAACCTCATCGATCGCATATCCACAGCCTCCAGGAACGCTGTGATCCAGAAGTGGCATGATGACAATGCCACGTGGTCCGACAAGACGTGGAATGATCCTTCGGATCAATGGCTGGCGTTTCTTGGCGACGCAATTAATGCTTGTTAAGGTTGTTATGCCCCTATGCTGAACCCTTCCTTATTAAAGTCCAATTCTCTTCCCTGCAGGACCGAGCACAAGAGCTGGACGCAAACATGGGAGAAGGGCGACATGCACATCACAGCCCACCAGAGCTGGGAGATGCAGCCGATGGAGCAGCACCTTGTCCTATAACCTTAGCAGCATTGTCGGTATTGTTTAGACATTAATCAATTGGTCAAGAAGGTTGTCCATGGATACCATGAATATCTATTAATTGAACACTATTGCGAGGCGCGGTGGAGCCAAGTATCAGCGCTCGCAAGAGAACAAGCGGGCGCGAGCTGAAGTGGAGGCGCAAGTCGACCGGATGGACACGGCGCTGCAGATCATGAGCTCGCTAGCCCGCTCTCTCGAGACAAGTCTGGGCAACCATGAGGATGACTGATGAAATTAATAAAGCAACAGTAATCAGGAATATTCTTAATGCCATGGTTGTGGTTTTGCTGTATGTTTATTCTAATGGCTCATGTATGGATCATGACATGCCATGTCATGAGTTCCTGAGCTAGTCACTTCATACTTCATGTTATTGATGTTTGTTTTAACTTAATTGAAACTGTATCTATCATCCCATGCAGTCATGCAGACTAGGAGGGCATCAGTCATCCAGGCTGCCCAGATGTCATGGGAGGAGTGGCAATGGGCACTTATAACTCATGAACCACTTTTACCAAGGGCATATTATCATGAAAGGCAACTTGAAACATATCAAATCTAGGGCATTGTTGTTTCCAGTGCATGGGCAGCGCCGGTCACAACCGTTTCACCGATGCGAATTTCAAGCGTGGTGTGTGTGCGGCAGAGTTGCATATGTTGAGATGGATTTACCTATATATTTATCTATTTGTATATGAACATATGTGTTCATACTTATACGAACATGTATACACACAGTTTTTATATGTTGAACTTTTTGTTGTGTTCAAAGGCATTTGCCGCACCACCCCACCCGGAATGTACTGGGCATGTGTTTCTGGAAGCCTTGTCGATCTTATATACTACATGGGTTTTGCCTCATGCTCAATATTCATTATGATGGCTTTCATGGTTGAAACAGACCGCAAAAGTGTCTCCATAGTTTACTACATCTGAATCGGTTCCAGATTCACATTCATTTTGTGTGAGGCCATAATGTGTTCCAGACATTAATTTTCATGCTACTTGGTTACTTGTAAGTTTTGTGACATCTGGTTGGCCTCACTGCCATTGCCTCGAGCCCAGCTGGATGAAGGTAGTGACCCTTGTGATATTGGTGTGACATCCGAACTCCTTGTTATTACTCTATAGTTTGCACGAAATGTCAACTCTGATGATTGTATGCAAAAGGGTCGGCGTACTATCCTTTCCATCCTCCGCCTGACAACAGCGGCGTGAGTGAAAAACAAACAAGGCGTGGGTCCAACGGCGAAGTTGGGGAAGGGGTGCGTGCGTACCAGTGTTTTGTGTGTTTTCAGAAGGTAACTACGAATGGTTTTCCATGTTGAAGTACGCTTCCAACAAGTGTATCCGCAAATGCTCTAAGTACAGAATCAGAGATTGAGAATGATAATGGACTTGAAAAATCAGAGATTGAGAGGTTGAAAAAAATGAACCTGTGACTTGATTTTCAAGGTTTGCCAATCTTGGAATTTCAGGTTTTGCAATTTTTGACACTCATAATTCAAAAGGGCCTGGGAAAAATTGGGCAGCGTTTCCCCTTATTTTTTTCGGATCGGGTCGATAGATTCACGGTTGAAATTTGCACTTTTGTGGACGCGCAAAAACTGATGATGCACAATTGTGGATCCACAAAACGGTACCATGGAGATTTGTGCGTTCACAAAAAGTTATGATATCACTATAGGACAGTTTTGTGGATCCACATTGTGGGACCACCAAAGTTTGTGGATCCACAACTTTGCATCATCAGGTTTTGTGCATTCACTTTTTGGTCGAAACCATAGATGATGATCTTAAATTTGTTTATTATCAAAACCATTCACAATACGCGTCAGGATTATCATGTTCATAGGCCCTGACATGTTGTCACTTGCCACTACCATGACTATACAATTCAATCATCATGACCTCAAACATGACCTCCACCCATGTCTTTGAGCCTCGGTACAGCAAGCCCCAACACCTGCCCCTCCAGGACTTCACATTGGGATCTACGTTGAGCTCCAGGCCCAAGGCATGGCTGTGCTCCCGACATGTGTGGGAATTCAGCATGCTTTTACAATATGCTTTTGGTCACGTTGTAGGCGTGTGCAGGGCTTTGCTCGCACGCGGTGGCATTGCAGGGCATTGCTCGCATGTCGTTATCCCGGGCTTAATGTGCATATAGGCCCAAACACCCTAGGTATTGCCCTTTGGCGCTGTCCTTAGACTGCAGTGCTGCAATCTCCTTTGCGCCATGTCGGGCGATGAAGGAAGTGCCAGTGCATCTGGTGATGAAGGAAATGTGGTCTCAGTCAAGGAAGTTGCTCAGATCATGGTTGGGAAGATTGTGTGGTATCCCTCAACCAAGGTTGTGCACAACCAAAGCTACTTTAAGCTTGACAAACACGACCCTGTGTTGACCAAGCTGGTGACTGGCCGTGGCCAAAACAGACACAAGAACCGTGAGCGAGTCAGGGTCACCAAGAAAAGATTTTGGCTGCGCACAGAGCAAGCCAGAAAGGCTGCCTGCGACCAAGCTTTCCATGAAGTACAGCTACAAGCCATATCAGCCGCTGGGCAGGATGCAGCTGCCTGCAAGTGCCGCCCAGCCCTTGATGGTGATGCCATCTTCGTGCCCGGAGGATGTGTTAACATCACCATCGCTGGGGTGATGGTCAAAACCACCTTTGCCTTGAAAGGCCCTTTTTGGATTGAACTCAGTGCAGAAGCTGTTAAGGCTGTGCTTACAGCCTTGAAACGATCTACAGATCACCAGCCTGGATCCCCCAACAAAAAGGCCAAGCCCAGGGCGAAGAGGAGAGCCAAGAGAGATATAGAGGCGCTGGGTGACGACCATGCTGAGCATCAAGAAGCTGAGGCGGCTCCTGCAGATGAAGCTGCAGCAACAGAACATTCATCATGAATGTTGAGTGAACAAGGCCATGCGTACAGGGCAGCGTAGCTTCAGGGTAGCGTTCGAAGTTGTTGGGCTGCGTTGTAAATACTATAGGGCAACACATGCGTGCGAAGAAGACAAAATCGCACACACCTCAGCATTCTCAAGCACCGGCGAGTGCAACCCAGCTTCGGCGCAAACAGCGAGCAAAGCCCTGCATGTTTCCAGGATAGATTGCCTTGATATGTGTGGCTCCTTCAGCCTGCACATGTGAATAGCAGCAACATGTTTTCCACAGCTACAACAACGCAAGGAATCATGAAACCACATTGGCTTAGATTATGATTGGTCCACTGCATCTGTGAAAGCCCCCTCACCTGCCACCATGTCGGAGCGATGGCAAGCATTCCTCGAGGAAGTCCAGGGCCTTCATGATTTCTTTGAAAATCAAAAGAAGGTTCTAGATGTTGCAGGCTTGCAGACGCTGATGAGCCACCATGTCCGTCAGATCCTGTCTAGGGACAACTTGTTCTGCGATCCTGCTGGCGCCACGGCCTTCACAGAGCTGGTCTCAAGAGGACCATGGACAGCAGAGCAGAAGAAAGAGCTGAGCAAGTGGGCCAGCGATGTGTTGCTCTCCTCATCAGGATCCAAAAATTCACCGAAACGTGAGACTCAGGTGATCAACACTTTTGCGCACTACTTCAGTGCCAAAGATGTGCAGATCCTGTCCAACCCTCGCGAGGACCTCACCATCAAGCTCGACTGCGCTTGGGCCTGCGTGTCTTGAGAAATTGTTTTGTTTAGATAAGATATGTTGTTTTGGTCATATGGTGGCACTGTAGACAGCATCCTGGCTGCACACATCGCCCGGCAGGCATTGTGAGCAGGCTGCAGAAGGTCGGGCTCCACTTGCCCAAAGAACAGACCTGGGGCAAAATCCTCCAAGCCGCTCAGGCGGCCGGGCTGCAGGTTGAGGATGAAGCCGCATCCGTGGCGATCAAGAGACGGTTGAAGCACTCGCTTCAGAAACGACCAGTCTTGGTCAGCAGCCATAGGGTGAGTTTCCCCATCCACCCACAGGACTTGCCCTGGTTCAAGGAGGCCTATGGGGACGAGCTTCCTCATGACTTGGATGAGGCCACTGTGATGACCAAAAGTGTTAAGCTGCGGAAAAGCAAAGGTGGTGCCAGCGCCTCAACCAGTGCCCACACTGCACCCCAGGGTGCCAATGTGCCTCCACAGGCCATGGGCTGGGAGCCCCTTGCTATGATGATGGCCAACATGATGAACTTCCAGTCTGCAGGATTCCAAAATGCCCAAAATGCAGTACTCCAGTGGAACAAGAAAAGGAAGATGCTCGAGGATGGCCAACCGGCCGCTGACCCACACCAGCCTGAGAAGCCGAAGCCGCTGACAGAAGCTCCGGCCATCATGGATCAGACTGCAGAGCCTGCTGCTACCGTCAAACCTGAAGCTTCACCAGTTCAGCAACAGGAAGCTGCTCAGGATCAACCCAGCCAGGTTGCAGAGCAAAAGAAGTCAGAAGCTGCGCTGTTGGAGTTGCCAAAGCCTAGCGCTACGGCACCACCCATTCCGAAAGCTGGAGCTCCGTCCGGCAAGAGCAAGCCTAAAGCGAAGGCAAAGGCAAAGGTGAAGAGTGGAGCAAAACCAAAGGGGAAAGCTGCTGCTAAAGCCAAAGCAGGATCCTTGCACCTGAAATGGCCGGGCACGAAGGCACAAGAGCCGATCCACGCACGTGGTCATATCATCTATGTTTGCCCACAGAGCTCCAACTACCGTTTGCGCAAAAGTGGTGAGAGGAATGACAAGGCTTTCAGTTGGAAAGCAGTTGATCCTCACGTTGCCTGGAAACGGCTCGTGACCCATTTGTCCGAACAGGATTAGGGGGAGCCCTGCGCAGGGCTGTACTTTGGTCGCTTCACCGCGGCGCAAAGTCATTTCGGTTCATGGGGAGAAAAAGAGTTTCGCATTGCCTGCTGCTGTTTGCTCTGTAAAGTTCTTGATGTTCACCATCCTTTCGTCGGCCTCCAACTGTCCTGCCTCGAGCCGAGATGAGTTGAGGCTTTGTACCAATAGATCCCGCAACTGCCATGCATGTAATGATTGCCATCACTTCGCTGTCGTGTTTAAATTTTGTGATGTTTAGACCTGTGTGCAACATCTCTTTGGTTTCATGTATATACAGTTGTTTTGCACATATGGTTGCAGGTGTCACCATACATTGCCCTGTTTTTTCTCGTACATAGATTTTGCGCACGCTGAGCTTTTCTCGCTGCGCCGAGGGAGCGGGCTTGCTCGCCCCTATATAGGTTGGCCATGGCGTTGGATCTCAGTCGCCTTGGCAACAGAAGCTTTATCAGCCAGGCTGGCATAGCTGAGGTGCTGCAGGCAGTTGCTGAAACCGGCAAGGTTCCAACTGCAGCGTCCAAGAGCACGGTCAAGCGTCGGCGAGACGCTGCCGTGGACCTGGAAACACCATATGGCAAGCTGCTCTGTCATTTTGATCTCCCTTTGGAGGATGGCCAGGTTGTGAGCTTACCATACTGCAATCCTGCGGCTTTTTTATATCACAGCAGCAGAAACTTTCCACGGATGCAAAGTTTGCTTGACGCAGCGCAGCGAAACAAGCCCAACAGCATGGCTTCCAAGTGGCAATTGATCCTCTATATGGACGAGGTGTCTCCTGGAAATCAATTAAAAGTTACAAACCGACGAAAACTTCAAGCCATATATTATGCCATCAAGCAGTACGGCGGCTTGCAGCTCACCCAGGAACATGCCTGGACAGTCTTAACGGCAGTGAGAACTGAAACGGTGAACAAAATTCGAGGTGGAATGTCTCGGTTGTTTGGTGAGTGCATAAAGCTTTTTTTCCAAGACGGTGGCCACATGGGCAAGGGAATTTCTCTTCAGGTGGGCGGCGAGCCCCAATTTTGCTGTTTTGAACTGTGCGGCGTCTTGGCAGATGAGTCGGCGCTGAAGCAGGCCTTTGAGTGCAAGGGGGCATCGGGGCGTATGCTCTGTATGATGTGCCAGACCACTTGCCACAAACGGCTGGCTCCATCTCCCTTGCCTCCAAGGTATGTGCTGCATACGGAACACAACAGTGACAATTTCACGTTGTCGACCGACCAGAGCGTCTGGGCTATCGTTGACCACTTGCAGCATCAAGCAGCTTTGCCCGGACTCAGCAAGAAGAAATTCGCCGATGAAGAGGTGCGGCTAGGATGGAATTATTGCCCAGATGGGGCGCTGCTGGACATTCCTCTAAGAGAACACCTCAGGCCAGTCTCAGTGGCTTGTTATGACAGTATGCACGTGTATCTAGTGGCAGGAATATGGCGCAGAGAAACAGGCCTTCTCATGAATTGCCTGCAGAGCAACGGATTCAGGCAAGTTGCTTTACATGAGTTCTCTACAGCTTTCGTTTGGCCTAAAGTTGACGGGGGCAAATCCTGCTCTGCAAGGGTGGTGTTCCAAAAGAAAAAAGAAACGGATTCAGAGTTTAAATGCAGCAGCTCGGATGCTCTGGCAATTTACCCAGTACTCCGGTCATACTTACAAAACATGATCCGAGACCCCCCTCATGAACTACAGCTGGCCATCAACAGCTACTATCTCTGTTGCGACGTCCTGGATGCCTTGAAGCCTGCAGCTGTGGGGGCCATCACTCCAGCAGAATTGAAGAGCAAGATCGAAGCCCACTTGAAATATTTCAAGGCCCGTTGCTGCGTATAACATGTTCTTGCAACAACATATCACTTCGCCTTGGGGTCTATGTATGATGTTTGCTCAGTCAAGGTCACGTGTTTATGCCTTGTGTGCCGGCTCTGCAGGCATGTCACGGTGACCAACACGTGCTTCCGAAGCACCACCTGGCAATGCATTTGGCTATGCAGCTTCAACGACATGGAGCGCTTTGGACATGTTTTGTCCACGAAAGACGCCACAAGATTTTGAAGAGGCCAGGTGAACATGTAAACAAAATCCTATGTCTGATGTCGAGAGATGTGTAATCGAATTGGGCTGACCAACAGCACAGCGGAGCAAAAGGCATGGAGAAAGCATTATTGAGAGAGGTCACTTTGACAGCTTTGACCCATTGGCATGACCTCAGGGAAATGGCCGAGGATGCTTTCAAGCCTGCAGGCGATGCATTCACCAGGTCATTCATGGAACATTTCCAGATTGTGAAGGTTCCATGGAACACTTCACCTGTTCTGGTTCGTGACATGGCGCATCGATGCGCAGTGGGTGACATCGTGATGGTCACAGACCCTGCTGTGGTCGGTAGAGTTGATGCCCATGTCAGGTATGGCCTCAATGATTTGACTTTGGTGACTTGTTTTGATAGAGTCAGCCCAAACCGCTTTCGGGAATCCGATGTGCAGAGGTTTGTGGACACTTCTTGTCTGAAAGGTGGCCTTGTATATAAACAGGAGGAAAAAGGCATCCTCGTGGCCCCTCAGAGCTTCTACTCAGAATGAAAGAAAATGAATACCTTGTATGATGTTGCAAGAATCTTGAGGGTTCGCCTAAATTCTCCAGCTTCGTGCTTTGTATAATCATATATCGTCTCAACCTGGGTGACCTGTTCAAGCCTGCATCGTTCATCCATCCATCGCTGCCCCATTGTATTTGAACATGTCCACCGGTCTTTTCACAGCTGGGCTCATTATGTGACAGTTCAAGCCATGCCGATGCGACTCATGTGCACTGCGCAGACCGTACTTAGAATGCAAAGGGCTCGGCCTTCTGCGTGGCCCCTTTCAAAGTTGGAGAGTGCAGCCAAACGTTTGGAAGACTCGGCAGTGGGCTTAAATTATATGTCTTGATGAGGTCTGCTTTGGCAAGCACAGTTTTTGTTGGTTTGCGTACGTTTGTCTTCAATTTACATTGCTTAGATGAGGCCTGGCCACAAGCCAAGAGGCTGCAGAAGTCCATCAAGAAGGCTCTGGAATTGCTCCACGCTGAGATTAGCAAACAGAAGCTGAACCGTGAGAAAAGGGCCTTGCAGGCTTCTTCCAATGTAACTCCTGTAGACATGGCGGTACCCAGCGGTGGCGCAAAAGTTACCACCAGCTGTGAAGTTATGCCTGTGATGGCGCCGCCTGCATTTATCCCCGAGAAGAAGAGGAAACTGGCGCACTCGAACCCTACTTCTGAGCAGGAGCCTGTCACTAATTTGGATGGTCCCAGATTTATCCTGCGCAAAAACGCGTGGGATGATTTTCCTGATGTGTGATCGTACACACATTGGATGATGCATTCAACTAAGTTTGAAACACTTCTGCAAGCAGCTGTGCACACCAGTGCCTGATAACTTAGACAATGCAGAGCCTGTCCATTACCACTCCAGGCAAAAATTTCTTTGTTTCTGTATAGTTCTGTGAATGTGTTATCTATGCTCTGGGCTTCAAGACTTTAGATGGGCATTTGTTTTGTAGAAATCATGCGCTTGTGCGCGGCTGTGCTCGCACAGGTGAGCATTGCAGGGCATACGCTCGCGCGCTTCAATGTCACAAGGCTGGAGACTGAGGGAGTGTACTCCGCTGAAGCTAGTATAGCCATGCAGCCTGCAGGTGCAAGTATGTATGCAGAAGCCTCGACTAGATTCTTTGCCAACATGGTGCCAGCATGTCTCTCTCAACTTGACTTTACTTG
>JAOBYK010686109.1:0-10231 GCA_025434845.1 Phenganax subtilis
GACTCTCCGCAGTCAGACGGCCAGACAACTGCTTAAACTGTCTGCACAATGTTTCTGAGTTTTGGGAGGGAAGTTAATATTTGTTATGAAATGGTAGTAGTGTAGACTATTTAAGAGTACAAAATTATGATTATTATTAATTTATGTGGCGTAATGAGTGGGTGGTCAATATATTTTCGAGAAGTGGAGGCGATGCGTTCACGGATTTTATGCCCATAACTAAATCCCCCGTGTACGGTTGAATATTGAAAAGAACTAATGAGAATGCTTTGATTTTACGTGTTCTCGTTATTCTGCATCCAAATATTTCTCAATAATTCAAAGTTCATATCACCTCTTTGGATATTCAACTTCTTTGGCATCATCTTCAGTAACGTCGCCATAATGCCACATATTTAGCCATAACCGGTGGCCAAATAACGCATTTAAAAAAAAAATTACCATTGTCCGCATCGTGCATAAATGTAGACAAAGATGCACGAAAGAAATGAGACAAATACATGGCTCAAGGCACTAAAACATGTCTTCAGTTGTTATTGAACGTTACGTGTGCATAGTGTACACTTCTCAGTGCACAATATTTTATACTCATGAATAAAAAGATAAAAAAAAAGTCTCCAAGCCAAATCTCCAATGACAAAAATTTTGCTGTTCACAACCATACAGGCATACATTTACGAAAGAACAGAGAGAAAAGTTTTGGTGAAACCTAAAAATATATCTCTATTCTTTGTGCAAAATTGTGCATACTAACAGTATTACTTATTATAAACCTCGGACTATTAGCCGCAAGAATAAAAGCCTATCCCACGCATGAACACTCACCTCATAACAAATATAACCCCCTCTCCAAAATATAAGCCCAGTAGCTTACTATAAAACCCCATAACCCACTCAAACAATTACAAATAGCCGCAACTAAACATGAGATGTGTTTAAAGCAATTGTTTGTGTTTGAAGCATTACTGAACAGTAATTCCACAAAATGCTTCAGTGTTCGTCTGGTTGGAGTTTTAAGGAGTCCCGAACGATTCTTTTGCAAGTCTTGGGCCCATAGAAGATATACAAATGTCTGTGGAATTTCTATCCCTTCTTCGAGGACCATTTCTTTTCTGTTGCTTCTCCTCGATTCCCTGTTATAATAGTCGTAACCTGCGTGACTTTCCCGGCTTTAATCAGAGGGTTCAACTTAGCTGCTCATGCCTTCGGAACATGTCCAACTACCTCTTATTTTTGTTTAATACTGTAATGACATCGTTGCTTTGTAAATTGGCTGCTCTTCTTTGCACAGGAAGTCTTCAATAACCTTAAAGGGATGGTTGTATACATAGTGTCCCTTTATCCGTGCAGTTATTTTAGCAATTAACGTACATCTGATCCATTATGTTTAAACTAACATTTTTAACTTTCTTGACTATAAAACTTGGCTAATTGTATGGCTAACACATTTTTCTAAACAATCTAATTAGAACAGAAGAAGGCAGTCAACTGTTGGCTTGCAAACTTGTTTACATAGAAACGTCAGATTCGAATACACTTGACTCTTGTTTTCGCACTAGCGAACGAGTTACAACATTGCCGAGGTTGCAGATCTCAGTACAAACGCATCACGACCATAATACAACGTTCTTTCACACGAGAGGTTAAGCTTTCTGTGATACAGTGTCTCCACTCAAATGAGAAAAACATCTTGTGAACCGCATCCCACTACAAAATTGATAGGACACAAGCGAGACCATGAATAAAAAGGAAGAAAAAAATCCGACAACCAAAACGTAAAAGTGAAAGTGTTTGGTGCTGGAAAGTAATGTACGCACTGTTGGAGAAAAGCTCTTTGAAGATTTCTTAGAAGGAAGAACCCAAAGCAAAATTGTTAAAAAATGGTTGTTATTTCACGAACTAAAATACTTTAGACCGAACTGCATTTTGATATAACGAATTTTAAGTTTTCTGATCGATGGGTTGCTGAATTTTGCAGACGATATAAACTATTCATCTCTTCGAAGCACGACTAATGTGTCGGAAGAGTCGCCTGCACACCTGAAGGATTCAATAGAGAAATTTCATGGAAATCTGCTGATTGAACGAACACGTGGCACCTACAACTTGTGGGATATTGCCAGCATAGACCAGACCCCACTACTTTTCGTTTTCGATGACAGTTTGACGTATGGTGCTAAAGATTTAGAAAATCTGGATCACACGTGCTCAATCAGGCCTTGACAGACGGAAATGCACTGTTTAGGTAGCAATCTTTGGCGACGGTATCTCACGAGTAAGATTGATAGTGAGTTTCCACAGTAAAGGAAAGAGGATAAAAGCTGACGAAAACAAAAGCTGGGACTAGAGAGTCAAGGTTAATTTCCAGGCAAGAGCTTGGTGGGCCCCATCGATTACGAAGCAATGGGTGTGAGATGAATGAAGAAACGTATTTACAAATCTTCTTTCTACTGGATCCGGTGGGGAAATGTTTGTGGCTGACTTGCATACGGCGCAACGAACAGATGCAGTAAAACGTCTTCTCGTGAAAAAAAAAAACGTTCTTGTTAATGTGCTCCCAGGATGTACCAGTTGGGTACAGTCATTCAATGGAAATCTAGAGCATCATGTGGAAGGGAAACTTGCCCCCTCAGAAAGACGCGTACTTACCAGCAAATAGGTTCCAAACTCATAGAAAGCGTTGCCCAAAAAAAAGGACATGATCTTTTGTTCTTTTCTTACATGGGGGATAGAAAACAATCAGATAGCTTGTTTATTACTTACACAAAAGATCGTCCATGTATGAGAATCAACGTACATAGGCCCCCTCCTACCTTGTATAATCCCATCAAAAATCGCTTACGAAAGCATATAAGCTTAGGGCTTGTAGTCGGAGGTTTAAGATACTAGAGAGTTTTAGATTGACATTTACGGCGAACCGCTAACTGCTAACGGCAAACTTTAAATCACATTAGATTGTAATGTCAACAGTTTTATAGAGCGAAGTTGCGAAATCACGCTTCACTTCATTACATAGCTTCCTGTAACATCGAACAACTGACATAGTTGACTTTAAAATGCGACTTAAAAATGGCCGTTTGCCGTCAGCGGTTCGCCATAAACGTCAATCTAAAACCTTCTATTATAGATATATTTTCGGGACTTGAGAAAAGTGGTTCCTCTATCTTTTTATTTAAATTTATGCATAATTGGGTACTTTAAAGACAGAGTCATTAAGGATGCAGTTTGGAGATTTGAACGAAGTGTTTTCTCTATCCTTTTTTTAAAATTTATGTAAACTTGTGCATATTGAATACACAGTAATTGAAGATAAGGCTTAAAGACTTTAATAGCTTGTCGTTTTGAATTTTAGCACTATACAGTGACTCTTGCAAATCTAAATATCCAACTTACACTGTTCTTTTTGCACTCACCTGAGCTCCTAAATAGCCCTTTACATTTTTCTTAAATCGTTTTTCTTTTTGTTGCTTCACAAGTAGCAATCACTTAACAATCAAAGCACGGCCGATGTCTTCTTTATTTTCATGCAGTGCAAAGATAATGCAATCGTAAAAAAGGAAGAATAATGTAGAAATTTCTCTAACTGATAATCACATCATGGCAAGCGAAGTAGTAATGTAACGCCATGTCATTATGAGTCCCACTCAGGTGGATGAAGTTTTTTTCTAGTGGCTTCGTTCTTAAACTTGTATCCCCTTTCCCAAAAAACCGTTGTTCCAAGCGTTAAGACAACAGAAATTCTTTATAGCAAAAACACTGGAGGTTTCCTTCTAGTTTTAAACCTGAAATTGCTATAGTCTTGTCTCATAGTTCGTGACATTGTAAGCAGCTTTCAGAGAAATAACTTTAAATCAAATAATGGTTTATGCCAACAAAGTAGTTTGCGATCAAAGTTCATGTGCTTCAAATTCTGTATGAAAATTTCATATGTTTAAAAAGTAAAACTTCAAAAAGTTTTTCCATTTAGCAATATATTTTGTTCTTAAAAACGACATTCAACTTATATTTCATTTCTTCCTGAAAGCTGGACTGCAAAAAATATCATTTTTGTTGTGAATCAGCAGCATCTGCAGTGCCCATTATGTGATCATCATACGTCTTGCTGTATTTTGTACATGAAACCAATTTAGGTCACCAATGGATATGAAAATTTCTAACAACTAAAATTAATGAAAAACCTCTATACAAACTCAAGCCCATATCACGACTCAACACCCCTTACTGGGGTCCGCTAGGTACTAAGGGCTTGTTCATATTAGCCAAAAAAAGTATCTTGGTTACCGTGGAAATTACTTTTCGACAAGCCAGATAGTTTTGTTCTGTTCATATGGCAAAGCGTTTTCCCCTTACTGGGGGAGGTTTTCGGCTGTGGCGCCTATACGCTCGCCATTTTGTTAAATCGCATGTCAAAAAGTTGCTAATTAAACCAAATATCATCCCTGAGTAGGCGGTAAAATTACGTTCATATGGGGAAAATTTTATTCCGCTGACTGAGATCTCAATTTTCAACAAGCAAGATCTTGGTAAGCGGGATAACTTTTCGTCTCATATGAACGCAATCTAGTTTTCCTACTGCATTTCGGCAAATTTTCAAGAGAGATCTTGCTTTATCAAAACGTTTCCTGCATAACTAGGGAAAGTTTGGCCCATATGAACAGAGATTTTTAGAGATTTTTATAACTCTCCATCTCTGTCTAAAAACCATTGAAATTTCTCCCTGACATCACCAATGAATATATTTGCCTCAAGAAAGTTATTTTTACAGGAAATAACGCTGTGAAAACATCTTTTTGAAAATTATAAAATTTTGGGACTTGAGAAGAATGAGGCTTCAAAATGAGAAAAATCCATTTCCCATTTTCCTGTAAATTCTTTGAAATTTTAGTTTGACTGATCGTAGATTATATGCTTTCAAGCTCTATATGAAACAGTAGCCATCTTTTAACACTAAGTAAAAGTTGACGTTAAAAAATTCGTTCGAACAAAATTGTAGTTTCTAAGTGTATCAGATACACAAACTGCAAGATAAAGACCAACTGCAAGGTTTGTATATGGCTTTTATAATTCATGCTTTTGTTGGCTTATTAGCATTGGAATTTTCACCAGTAAAGAAATCTACGCTCTAATAATTAAAGGAGAAATTTTGAGTTAGTCTATATCAGTGACATAGATAAGCTACAAGTCATGAATTTCCGTGTATTTTGTAAATTTTTAATGAAATTTAGACTGATAATTAAAAACTTGCAAATTTCTCTCCTTGCTTTTTCGTAAAATATTGCAAAGCCTCCGTTTGTTTTATTGCCGCAAAAATTCTATCATTTTAATTTACATTGATTAAGCATTAGCTTTATATTGATACCAAATTAAGGTTAGTGGAAGCCGATTCACAATCCAAAAATGCCATTTTTTGTAGCTAATCACTGAAAACTTGTAAAATTTCTCTCTTTGCGTTTTCATGTAATTTCTCAAAAGTTTGTCATCCTGCCTCAACCCTATTCTCAGTTTCTTCGAACTATTACCAATCGATATATTTGAGCAATAAAACTTCTTCTTTTCCACCATAAAATACGACTCTAAACATTTGAAAATCTTACGTTGCTATAATAGCCGGTTCAAGGATTTTTGTAATTTTGTCCAAAAACATCCTATGTTTCTCATAGTTAAGTTAACTTAACCAGATAACTGAAGTTATTTTCTTCGATTATTTCCGCACCTGATTTGAAAATAGTGCCAGCTGGAAGAGCAGGGAATTCGGGGCAGGGATCACCTCATTTCAACACCAGACCGAAATGAAAAATATTTGCACTGCCATCAATAAAAACAGGTGAAATCATACCACCAACGACCCTGTTTTCACCTTGCACAAGTTTTCCAAACCATATCTTCAATGACTATGTCTTCATCGTGCACAAGTTTAAATTAATATGAACAAAAAGGTAGGAAAAAGACTCTGGTCCAGTCTCCAAACCATACGTACTTTCAATCAGTATGTCTTCACGGTGCTCTAGTTTACATAACAATAATTATACTGGTAGTTTTATCAGTTCTTAACTGTTCTTCCTAGAGGTCCAGTAAGAGTCATCTCTTATTGATCCAGTGTTACTACAGGAGGAAACCTAAACTAAACTAACTATATTGATACCGGATAGTTTCATCAGCTCCAATCGGTTCTTCTTAGAGTTTAAATATCTGTACCGTGCTCCAGTTATTTTTATCTAATCAACCTATTCGTCCCAAAAGCAGACACAAGTCTTTGATGTTCTTGCACCACAGCTCTATAATCTTTCCTTCCGACCCTATGTTCTGGTGCAGACACAGATTCATTCAGAGTAACTCCAGAGAGAATCCTAAACTAAACAGACTGTACTTATGCTCGATAATCTTCTCAGTGTAAACTGTGCTTCCAAGAGTTCTTGTAAGAGTTATGTTTTATTAAACCTTAGTGATCCAGTGTTGTTACAGAAACAAACTTAAACTAAACTAATCATAATTATATGGGATACTTTTCTCATAATAAACTTGGCTTCCTGTAATTCTTGTTGGAGTGATATTTTATTAATCCTTATTAATCCAGTGTGACTACCAAAGAAAACCTAAACTTAACTAACTATATTCATACAGGATAGTTCTATCAGTTCTAAACTGTTCCTCCTGGAGATCCAGTGACAGTCGTCTCTTGTTACTCCAGTGTCAAAAGCGAAAAAACCTAAACTAATGTAACTATATTCATACTGGATAGTTCTATCAGTTCTAAACTGTTTTTCCCGGAGTTCCAGTAAAAGTCATCTCTTGTTGCTCCTGTGTGACTACGGGAGGAAACATTCGTAACTGTAACATTAGTAAAATGTTCGAAGACCAACACGATGTGCTGTCTTATAATCGATTACATTTAAGAGGGGCCTGTACCAAGTTTGCCCAAATATCTAAAATTATAGAGTAGCAAAGTCGGAGTAGAGAAAATCGGAAACACGTAATTTAAAACGCAATTTAGTACTGTAATGGATTTCATATGATTTATATGTAGTAGTCTAAAATCAGATAAGTGCAAGCGAGAAATTGAAATGCAGAAATGCGAGATTGCAGGATTTGACAGAAAATTGAACAAGATAGCAGGACTTGTGAGCTGGGTACAGGCCCCTCGTTTAATAGTGATCCATAAGATGAATGTGATGCAGAAAGTTGGAGTGAATGTAGCACGGCCAGATCTAGACACGTCGAGGCCCTGGGCAGCCATTAGTTCCATAGTTGCCAACTTTATGAAAGAAATGTGCTCAAGATTCCGTGAGAAACAAAGCTGCAAAAGTTCCAGAGGATGTTTGGGCATACCCCCCCCCCTTAAAAGTAGCCAAAATCATTTCCTTTACCTCTTTCAGGGACGATATTTAAAAAAAACTTGAAAATTGTGGAGGTCCCCTGTTTGTGGAAGCCCCTGGGCAGCTGCTCAGTCTTGCCCTCAGGTAAATCTGACCAATGGAAAGAATTCTACGCAAAATGATCATTTCTCACTGAAATAGGGCCGTGTCTGTTGTTTAATTTCTTCAGTCAACTTGCTGTTCCAAAGCTACAAACTGGACAAACAGTCGAAAAAGTCTTGCTTAGTGATTGTAATCGTTTGCTATTAAACCTCCATATCAGTCAGGAGCGTTTTTTGTCGACGATCTCGAAGCGCGTACGGAAAGGAATGAAAATACGTTTGTTGTTTATTTGGTTTGATAAAACTACACACATGGCATGAAAAAGTATTCCACGCGGGTTTCTTTATGATTATTCTTTGGTAAAAAGCAGTGATAATAGCCGCTTTACGATTGTATTAAATTCCGTGCTCGGACTTGGCAATGTAAACCACGCCTCCTTTTATACTGGCGGGCTGCTCAAGCCAGAAATAGTTATGACTAAATTTTTAAATGGGATTGGACCAATCAGGATTCGTATTCCACCTACCGGAACAAATAGTCTCTGAGCTCTACACGTGTTCATACTTGATGCCCTACATATTACTTTATTTTATCTTAAACTATCATGAATAGTGAATGATACTCTATGGTACGATTAGGTGCTTAAACTCTCTGAAATATTAGAGAATTAAGGCTCGATATGAAATAACATGAGCCTTATGAATGATATATATAACACGCTGTCTACTGCATATTATATACTGAGGCTGTCTAGCATAATTGGGTTTGTAGAACATGAATAGACTTGTTATGATATTCAAACTTGTTAAGGCATGAACATTTTATAGTTTAGATGGCCATGCATAGTCCTCTAAACAAAGGGAACCTAGGAAATAACTCAACTTTGAACGACCTTGCCAACCGTTGCTACTCATGATGATTGTCAGGATCAATCTCAGGATCATCTCAGGATGTCCGTGATAGCTTCAAAGAAATACTTCATATAAGATATACGTAATGGAACGTAACAGAATAGGCAACGGCTAAATGTAGTCACTGATGTTGCGTAGTAGTTTTATAAACAAAAAAAGTTCTGTTAAATGAAGAGATTCCAAAGTAATTTACGCAAAAACGATAAAATTCTAGGTGGGTGACGTCATTCATGGACTGTTCACCGTTCAGTAACCACTGTCAGTAAAAGATCACCGCTCCCAACCAATCAAAGTGTGTAAGATACTTTGACTATTTAATAATCTCACAATAATCCTCTACAATGAGCTGAACTCACTTAGACTACCTCCAGCACGGTAACCGGAAATAAAAGCAATGGAAGTGGAACTGCTAGTGACGTCAAAAATGCACATATTGTCGATTGCAAAGTTTCTTTATATATATTTTTACGTTCAATAGTAGTAATCTTTGCGAAGCAAAGAATCGTTTGAAAAAATGGCTCAAGCCGCCCCAGTTTTGCACCGTGGTATCGTTAAACAGGTAGGAATAGGGTAAAGGCTTCGCTAGAATGTAATTTAGCGGACACCTTACGCCGCTGGCCGTCCAGAAAATATATTATGTTAAGAATGCTGGGTGGGGTTGCGGGCTCATTGCTCTTTAAAAAATATTTATTTTTAGTGATCAGCGGCGTAAGGTGTCCGCTAAACGGCATTAGCTGCAAAGGTTTTGTTCTTGCCTATTACGAGCGCGTTAGCGAAGTTTTTCGATATTTTTCTGAGTAGCCGCTGCGCATGCACGGCTAACCACAATGCTACAACACTAAAATGTCTACTTTCATGTAATGTCATGCAATGTCATGTAATGTCATGTAATGTCCACTGATCTGTACATAGACTGGATTGCGCATCTACTAATAAAATTCATCAACAGTGAAGCCGGAAGTAAAGTGCAATTCGCACGTGAAGGCCCACTTTAGTAGAGGTTTGTATTACGGAATCGTAGTTTTTGCGGGTTTTTTTTGGCTTTTACACGTTGCTGATTGGGTCAATTCTTTTATCACAAATGAAGAACCACGCAAGGAGACTTTTAACCACAAAATTGACGTTATTGCAGCTTTCTAACGTTATAATTTCGAATTTACATGTTCGCATGAGCAGACTGAGCTGCAGTAAAATAAGTTTGTTTGAAGTACACGAAAGGACGAAAAGTATGTTCACTTGTATACAGACCTCTAAACTCGTTGATGAAATGTTAGATCATTTCATTTTACATAAGTGGTACTGTGGTAGTAGAAAAAAATGTTTCAACACGACAAGAAATTGTATTCTTTATCCTGTGGTTTTATCTGTCATGAAGTTGTACTCGTATTATTTTATATCACTACATCATTTATTATACCCCGAACATTGAAATATGCAGAGTACTTTGAAAATTCTAACAATACCCGGCTCGATCAGTAACGCCAAAATTATGATTCAGTAATACAAATCTATACAAAAGCGAGGCCTTTACTTGCGATTTTGCACATTTACTTCTGGCTCACTTTGACAACAGATGCGCTACTACTCCGCGTTCGTCTTAACATTCGGAAACTGTTGATTAGACAGATGTTCGGTGTGATCATTGTTTGCGAATATTTTGAGGAATTACTATTACAATTTTCGTGGAATAAAGAGAAGGCAAGCGCTATTTTTTCTTGGTTTTGTTTCATTTAGTATTTTAATCGCTCATTGTATACTGTGGTCGAAACAATTCGATCAGAGTCAGATTTTTTGAGCGTAAAGTAAAAATAATTGTAATTGTAATTGTATTGTAATTGTAATTGTAATTGTAAAAAATTAAATACATATGCAGCTGCAAAGCTGAATTGCGTATTTACAGACTAC
>JAOBYK010686220.1:0-10228 GCA_025434845.1 Phenganax subtilis
TCAACAACACAATTCACGGTAATAAACTCGCAGATAGCATTCAAAACCAAAAGGAAACGATTTAAAAGAATACTCACCGAGTTTTACAAAGCATTCACACGTATGTGCAAGGAAAGAGACAAAGAACCCTTGGAAAGCTGTAAAAACCAAGCAAACCGTCCACTTTGGCAATTATCACAACCGCACGTAGTCAATTATCAATTCAAATATCACAGATGAATGTCATTTAACAGTCGATCGGCTCCCGCTTATGTCAACAAGAGGCGCTCGAGCGAACCCGCTTGCGAAAAGCTTCGAAACGAAGCAAAGAAGCCACAATTTGCAACCAAAAAGCCATTTCACCATAGATTTGAGCTTCAAAGCAATGAAAAGTATCAAAAAAATTTTTAAAAAGTGCAAAAACCTCGCAAAACAAGGCAATTTCCAATTTTTTGACAAAAAATTACAAATTCACTCATCATTATGCAAACCCATCAATCAACGTCAATCATCTACGCATGGTCGCTTGCTCCGCCTCCCGGGACCACTTAAGCGCAAACGCGAGCCATATCAAGTCATATGGCTCAGCCACGACTTAGGGTACGGAGCTCGACCAAACATGTATATGCACGACGACTCTTGTTGTGCATGTATAAATAGACATGTAGATAAATATATAGACATATAGATAGACATATATACAAGCCATCATAAACATTGGCACGACATGTTTTAATGTTGTCCATGTGTAAACGTGGCCATAAACAGCAGCATAACGTTCTTTATGCTATGTGTCCAATCCAACCCACCCCCACCCCTCTCTGTTCAATCCAACAACCCTAACCCAACCCATTCTCTCTCGAACAACCCCCCCGAAAATACACTTCGCTCTCTCTTACACCAAATATCCACCCCAACCCACCATCTCTCACACGTACAATTTCACCCATTTTAACACTTCTAAACGATCCTTATCAAATCCAGCCATTTCATTGGTTCCTTGCATGGATCGCCTGGAGTCTACTAATTATGCATAAAGCACCCCCCTGGAAAATCACCCGATTTTACTCCTTTTTTGCTGACTCAGCAAAAATACATAATAGTAGCTTATACTAAATTGCGGCTCAGCGACCACGCCTTCAAAAAAAAAAAGAAAAAAGTTAACTACTCTATAGGCTGCTGCACGTAGCTTGTTTGAGTTGACATATTCTTTGCTAATTTTAAAGAACTAAGCCTATTTTATTAGTTCAGTCAGAATACTCATAATTTTACCGAAAATACGAATAACACAGGAACAAATTGTAGCAGCAGATGATTTAGTGGATGAATGTGGATGATAGCTAGTCAGTAACGTACTGCCATTTAAATTGTCTTCCGTGTGTCTGCATTGTTGTTAATAATTTATTAATGCTGTTTTAATAAATTTTACGACATTGATAAATCCACTTATCTATGTATACCAGCGATATTTATTCTTGCAGAGGCAAAAAGCCTTCTGGTGACACAAAATATTCTGCTAAGGCTTCACGGATGTCTTTCGCGTCAGCAATGTCAATATTGACATCAACATTTCTGCCCATCGGTGATTGCTCGCGGCATTCCATATTCACCCAGTGAGGGAAGAACTCATTGTTCTGACCTTCACAGATGTTATGCAAGATGCATGATGACGTCAAAACATTAACTAATCTGGGTACTTCCATGTCCACACGCTTAGAAAATCTTTTGAATCTGCCTTTGAATCTTCCGATGGTGTTCTCTGCTGTCATCCTCGCGTGGCTGAGCTGATAATTAAATACCCGTTGTATTCATGGAGTTTCGTTGTTTTCTGGGTACCTCTTTATCAGCCACGGTAAGAAAGAGTAAGCAGGATCACCAATGATCAGTGGAGGTATGTCGTGTCCTTTTATAATGCGTGACTCGACTCCATTGAAAAGGGTACTGTCAATGCCCTTTCTATATACTGTAGAATTGGATAGTACTCTAGCATCATGGACACTACCTGGCCATCCGACCACCACATCTTGGAAAAGATATTGGCTATCAACAATGGCTTGCATGTGAATACTATGAAATCCTTTCCGGTTTACGTAATCTATATGATTCTTGTTCGGAGCCAGTATAGGGATATGGGTACCATCAATGCAACCTGCGCACATGGGAAAACCCCATTTGTTTTCATACTCTTCAATCATTCGCAAGATTTCTTCTCCTTTGGGAAATCTTATCACTTTTGGAAAGTGTCTTCTAATAACTTCAGATACTTCTGTGATACAATTACAGACAAATGAAACGGACACTCCAAAAAGATTACTGATTGTTCTATACTCTGCCTTGGAAGCCAAATAATACAATGTTAGGGCCAAACGACGTCTGGGTGAGATTGCGTTGCGCGTAGACGTGTCTGTCCGAGTTATATCTACTGAAATCTCATTTAAAATAAACTCGAATGTCTCCTTATGTACTCTAAAATTCTCATACCACTGTTCCTCAGAAAAAGATTCCTCAACCATATCATACCAAACTCTACTCCTTTTGTACATCCACAAGCTTTTATAACGAGGGATATTCACTGAAGTTAATATTGTTTGCATGAATTCCTTCTTATGCTTTTGGAAACGTCGATTATAATCATTTTCATGACAATGCCGTAGATAGAGAGATGCACGACAATGACGTTGTTTATTTAAGAGCCGCCAAAGTATAAAAGCATACCTTTGATTAAAAGCAGCCATGTTTACGAATTTAAATTTCGCGGTTTCTACCGCCAAAACAACGGCGATGCGCTTTATAGTAACGATTTTTTTCAAAATACTGCTGATCTGCTGAGCCTCGCTTTATATTTATATTCATTAACACATCTCCTCCAAGTGACCGTGCGTGTCGAACTATTAAAACCTCTCATTGAGATTGAGAAGATGTCAGACGAGTCTGAAGAAATTCTATCTGGTAGACTTCTGAAATGATATGTAGAACGACCAGAGAGTGTGAAAAATGTGACCTTAGCTGACTGGGCAGCTTGGTATGATTCTTCTGGGCTGAACAAATATAAGAAATCTGTTAAAAAATCAGATATTGACAACCTTCCTCTGGAAAATGAAGATGAAAATAATGATGATGACCTTGGTGTTGGAAACACCAACAGCTGTGTTTCTTTTGAAAAGTCGATCAAAAAAAGATCACGTGCTAGAATTATCCGCAGTGTTTGGTTTAATAAAGAAGCTCAGCCAGAAAAACATTATCGTGAGTTGATCATGCTTTTCACTCCGTGGCAGAATGGACAAGCTGATTTAATGGGAAACTACTCTTCCTTTGAAGAACATTACCAAGCTCATCGTGATGAGATAGGTGAACAAATGGAACAATATGCAGTTTGCAGTGAAGACTTAAATGAAATTCAACATCACTTACAAGAAAGTGATTATAATGCTTATGACAGAATAGCACCAGTTACACAGGATACTGAACGTCAGGATGAAAATGAAGGCAATACAGATACACATCCTGATCTAAATGAAACATATGATATCTTTGCAGACTTGGGTATTCCGTCAAGGTTATCAAATAATGAACCTCTCATTTTAAATGAGATGCAAGATGATGAATACCGAGGTTTAGTGCAAATGCTAAACAAGAAACAAAGAGAATTTTTTTACCATGCCTTGCATTTAATGAAGACATCTGACGATCCATTTTATGCCTTTTTAAGTGGAAGTGGAGGTGTTGGTGAATCTCACTTGATTAAGTCAATTTATCAAGCCTCTTTAAAGCACTATAACAAACGAGCTGGTGAAGACTTTCATCGCGTTCAAGTATTATTACTCGCTCCAACAGGAAAAGCAGCTTGTTTAAGTAAAGGAAACACAATCCATAGTGCCCTATCAATTCCAGCTAGCCAATCGCTGAAGAATTATAAGCCACTGGACTGTGGGAGGTTGAACACTTCACGGTGTGAGCTGGGTGCAGTGAAGTTGATATTACTTGATGAAATATCGATGGTTGGAAACAGTATGTTTACAATACAGCTAAATAACCGTCTAAAAGATTTAAAAGGAAGCAGAGAAGACTTTGGTGGAGTTAGCATCATCACAATCGGTGACTCTTTTCAACTAAAACCTGTCATGAATGGTTAAATTTTCACTGATGTCCAGTGTTTAAATTATTATAGTATTCTTGCTCCAAATTTATGGAAAAAATATTTTAGAATGTTTGGACTTGACGAGATCATGCGACAATGAGAAAGTAAAGTGTTTGCTGAAATCCTAAACAGATTACGAGAAGGTAAACATACAACTAGTGATGTTCAGAAGTTGATAAAAAGATGTGTTCAGGAATCTAATTGTCCTCAAGAAGCTCCACGCTTGTTTATTCAAAACGCTTCAGTAAACAACTATAATGAACAAGTGTATGAATCATTTACTGATAACAGATATACAATTAAAGCTCAAGATAGTGTTATTGGAGCAGCATCAGTTGAACTCAAGGAAAAAATAATAAGGCAAATACCTTATCTTCCGTTAAGAAACTCTAATCAGGTAGCTCACAAGCTAAAACTTGCTGTTGGGCAACGTACAGAAATTGCAACAAATGTGCAAACTGATGATGGCCTTACAAATGGGGCAAGCAACGTTATAAGGTTGATAAAGCTCACGGATGAAAATAAACCTTTGGGACTTATCTGGGTCCAATTTGATTATGAAGATGTTGGAAGAAAAACTCGTCAGGAAAACAGAACACTTTATGTCAGAGGAATTCAAGGCACATGGACACCAATCAAACCTGTCACAGCACAATTTCCTGTTGGTAGAATCAAATCTGCTCAAGTTGTTAGAAAACAGTTTCCGTTGCGACCAGCATCAGCTAAAACTGTTCATAGATCACAAGGTGATACTCAAACACAAATTGTTGTAAACCTAAACATGAATAGGGCTATTCCTCACATTCATTATGTTGCTCTAAGTCGAGTTACAACAATAGAAGGATTATATATCACTGACTTATGTGAGGAGAAGATATGCGTTGATGACAGAGTTGTCAAGGAAATGGAAGTCTTAAGAACCGAGCGTAGTTTGAATCTTTGTTTCAAACCACTCTATATGTTGGATCAATCTGATTTGAAAGTTTGTTACCTAAATGCAAGGTCTCTGCACAAACACATACAAGACGTTCAAAAAGACATTAATTACTTGTCTATGGATATTATGATATTTACTGAAACAAGGTTCAACTCTTCAGACTCTGATGATATACACAATTTCGATAGCTACACGCTGTTCAGAAATTATGTTCCCCACCATTTGGGTTCAGGACATCCATATGGTGGAACAGCTGTTTATAGCCGAGTTCCTTTAGAAGAAGGATACCCTTATACTCACAACATCAATGGAATTGAGTTTACTAATACTAGAACAGAAAGTCATCGACAACTGAATATAATTGGAGTATATCGCTCACCCAACATTGCTATATCACGTCTACTGTCTCCCAGGTTGAGGATCTTGGCAAGATCTTGCCATGGACTTGCCAAGATTTTTGTTATTAGAAAATGCCATGGAAAATCTTGGCAAGATTGGCTCATTTTCTTGCCAAGATCTTGGCAAGATTCCAGCAGATTTTTTATCCCAAGATCTTGTGTGATCTTACAAGATGTTGCATGCTATTACCAAGATCTTGTGTAATCTTGCCAAGATTTTGCCATGACCTTGCCATGATCTTACCGTGATCCTGGCAAGATTTTTCATGATCTTGTCATGATCTTACAATGATCTTGCCAAGATCTTGTGTGATTTTCCCACGATCTTTAATTGCAAAGATCATACTATATTTTACCAAAATCTTCTGCGATCTTACCAAGATCTTGAGTGATCTTGCAATGACCTAGCCATGATCTTACCAAGATCTTTTTACGATCTTGCCAAGATCGTCCAGATGCGTGTCCATTTAATTTATGCGTTGATTTGTCATATTTGGCGTCATATTGTGCGCAACGAAAACAAACATATTGCGCTCAAAATAAATCAAGGCAACGAGTAGAAAACATTCTTAGGAACATTTTTTTACCGTTATAGAGTAATTTGAGAATTTGTGTTTGCAGTTGATGGGTGCAATTGTTGGTCAACTAGGTAAATGTTATTTACGCGGAGACGTTCGGTTGCTTCGTTTGCTATTGGGAAATGTGAGATTTGATTATCACGTAGGCATGCGTAGAATGCTTTTACGGCCTTGACTGCGTCCCACATTTCCCGTATTGGTAAGCATTTTGCAACATAAATACGGTAATTCCAACAGTGGGGTTGTGGATGTGACTAGTCAAAGATAAAGGTGCCATCAATACGCGGGTTCACGCGTTATGAGTTTGGGCTCGGTGCGCGTCCTCCCATGCAGCTAGTCAAAGTTGTCCATCGACTATTGCTGGAGTCCTGTGGTTTAGGAGGCTGTCATCATAACTAAAATGAAGTAGGATGGGTGTCAGCTATGGGCGCAACCTTTTAACTTTTATAATTAATGGCTTCCACATTAGTACTGTATTAGTACTGAATTCATTAGTACTGTATTCAACAGCCAATGTTTGTAACACAAGATTTTCTATTTGAACCAGACTAGCATTTATCGACAGATTCATTACCAAGTTGAACGTGTTATATTGACATGTAAACGCCGTTGATACCTGAATACAGCATGATGCCATATAACTTGTCTTTTCATAGTAGGAAAGCAAAGGACAATCCCCATTATAGACTAATTTTTCATCTTGGAAGAAAAAAGTATATCCCGGAAAGAGCATACTAAGATGAGTAAAGATGCAAAGTTTGGTTGGGAATTGTTGAAAAATGAGGGAAATATAGCACTGCAAAGTCTACAAATTTTGTATACTTTAGTATTACGCACAGAAATTGTTACCACATTTGAGGCCAAAAGTGGCAACAATTTCTGCGTGTAATACGAAAGTATACAAAATTTGCATTATTCGCAACGGTATATTTTGCGGATTATGAAAATATTTCCCAACCAACATTTGCAACTTTACTCATTTTAGTAGGCTCTTTTTAGCTGCGGTGGTTTATTTGCATATAGCCTTTCCTAGTTTTAGAATTAGTCTATATTGGGAATTGTCTATTGTGCATTATCAATTAATACCGTTGCACTGTTGCATTCACTAGCGTATTTGGTACTGACTTATGTACAATTGATATCAATAACTGGAGTTAAATAGGCATGCACAAAAGGTTCATTTGCTTTGACCGTTATGCACTTGGCCATTATGCTGTCACACGGTACTGCCACCAGATCAGAATCAACGGAGGCAGCAACTGGAATGTGATGACACCCTAGTAAACTTTTTGAAGCATATTCCTGGACAATTTCGTCACTGATGCTAGCCACTGCATTTTTGCATATATTTGTTACCACTTGGGGAAACTCTTTCACAAACGCAACATGAAATGTTGCAATGCTGGCAAATTCTTGAATTTCTCCATAACATTGCTCGCCGATATTAGAGGAAAACTGGACAATACAACTGCATGACTTTTTGGCTCTTCTATATGCTCGAGAGTGGAATACATTTCCTGCTATAGAGACTCGTTCTGTGTAGCTTCCAAACACATCTGTGCTTACAGTATCCAACCCCAAATTCATACAGAGGTTATTCAGAGCAGCAGCTTCAGAAGGATTGACTAACCTCTTCTTTAAAGGCACACCAAATGAGACGTCATTTTTAACATGAACCCAGTGAGACCTATATTTGTTCAGTACATTTAGGTGTAGTGGATCGTAATTAAAAAATTCAGCAAACTTATTCGCTACATCAGTCCGTACCTAGGTTTCGACAGGGAAAGGTGGCGAGAAAAATTCTTTACTTCAGAAGTTTCCTCAGCTTCCTCTACTTTTTTTAGCAATGAGTGCACTTGTTGGTCAACGAGGTAATTTTCAATGATCTGCAATAAATATATATTTACGCTATGAGGTCACTAACGAAAATCATAACTAAAAAGAGCTTAGAGTACACAGAGAAGCTTGGAAATGTACCTGTTGAGGAACTCCTCTAGTGCCACTAAACCCCTTTAGAGTTTGACCAATCATGGCCTCAAAACCAAATGCTGAATGTGTCCATAGCGGCCCCATTATTTTCACCTGTTCTGCCAGGTGAGTTAGGTTGTGCACATTAATAGTTTCGCTTCGCTCGCCTGAAATAAGTCGTACAAAGTGCTATCAGTTTCCGTAGCCAATCACCCAGCGCTTCCTGTTAATGTACAACAAATATGCATATTGTGTACTGTACCATAAAATGATTTCATGAGACGGCAGAAGGAATTTAGAAACTGTTTTGCGTAGTCGATATCTTCCAGGGCAACTTCTCTCTTTAGCAGCAACCACAACGCAGTAGACAAAAGTGCAAGGTGGTGAAAGTAGTCATGGTGCATAAAAGGTTTAAGTACTGGGAGTCCATAGTATAACAGAAAGTGCTGTATTTCTGATGCTAAATAACACATATGAATGATAAAGTATTTAATCGTCAAACCACAAAATGCATCAACTTCAATCTGAACTAACGGTAGTCCCCAGTTTTGAATCCAAAGACGCAGCAGTATCGATATAGTTGTTATATGCATACATCATACCTTTCCACTGTTTTATATCGTCAAGCGATCTTGGTTTTCTATCCGTATCGTGTGGTACTAATATGGTTGCCAATTTTGCATTCATCGACCGTTGTTCCTCAGGCTTAATATAGTAAGCTTCATCTTTATTTCTCGACTCCAGTAATGCTTTAACTATCCATGTGCCTGTTCCTAAAAATGAACAATGAAATTAACTAATTACCAGTAGTGACTGTCAGTAAAAAAGCATTACAATTGGACGACAGTACACATAAACTACCTTGAAGAATGCAATGCATGTAGTCTATAGGACAACCTTCCGGAATCCTCATGTACTTATGCAGAATAGATAAACCTTTTACCCCGTAAACCTAAATTATTACAAAACAAAAAACCCATTTAAAATTTGTACATTACTGTATAACTAATACAATCGAGAATACATTCATCCATGCTTACATCCGTGCCACAGTCTTGAGCCAATTGAGCATGCGCCTTCATATCAACCGTGGTTCTCAATTCAAAGAGATCATCTCTGTACGGGTAAACTCTGATATTTCCAGCAACGTGAAGCCTCTTTCCAGGGTGGTAGCATATCTGAAATTATAGCTTTACTTTAGACACAACTTCTGTAACATCACTAGGCATGTGAATTGAGACGCATACATGAAAATTACCGAACATCCAAATCTTCCATTGAAAAGTTTATGAAGCAAAGCCATGGCCTTTGCAGGCAAATCACAAATTAAACTATGTAGCACTGCCAGGAATCTGATGTCAATGCAACTCTCTTTATCCTTGCACATGACTCCTACAGAAATCGAAACCACAGAACCGTTTTATACAATACCTGTGTGATAATCTGCATTAAAAGCGAATCTTAGGGTTCTGCTTGTGTACAGTAAGCATGCAATAGTGGAAATTGTTCAACGTACCATTTTTCTCTTGAATATCATCTAATTCTCTAAGTTGCTGCTCTAAAAACGTATTGATGCTTGGTTTCTTTCGCCCGTACCATAAACCCAACAGCAACACATTTTTTATAGATAATCTAAAAAGTATCAGTTGAGTTGCAATTAGAAAAGCAACAATTATGATACGTTTCTCAAACCAAACAGGCAGTTGATAGATAACGAAATAAGTTTTTTATTTTCGCTCTGCTGCATGTGCATTGTTGGATATTTGATGTTTTTTTCTTTTCTTAAAAGCCAGTTTAGATTTTTTAGGGCGAATAACAGCCAAAACTTAATTCAGCGACGGGATTGGTTGACAAAAAAGTCCACCGATAAAGCTAACCAATCGCGTCACTGAATTAATATGTTGCTTTGAATCGCGCGAAAAAAATTCGGCGTCTGGAAACCTGGCTTAGAAACTGACTCACCTTTTATCTGGTGAGAGTTCTAGTACACTGGCGCAAAGTGGCCATATAGAATACTTTTGCGACTTGAAAACAGGAGCACCATCAGTGTTAAGCATCAACGTAACTGTGACGTCATGGGATTCATCCGGCTCGTAGAGACATGTGTTGAGGCAGCCATGTTGGAAATGTCAAGTTGTATGTTTAGTTTTCAGATAAACGTAATAGAAACAAATAAAAGGGTATTTTACATGGTGTCAGGAGTAAAGTACACTGTAGGTAGGCATTGCTG
>JAOBYK010686331.1:0-10228 GCA_025434845.1 Phenganax subtilis
CATGTTTTTGGACCCCACTTTTGATCAGACGAAAAGCCTGAGCAGTGCCTCCAGATATATAATAGAGCTCAGTGGTAGAAACAGGTAAATCTTTTTCTCTTGTTCTGCAGGCCCAGAAAAGATGATGGCATTTTGGTGCTCTTTGGAAACGATGTTGATCGGGTAGTCGGTCAAATACGTTTGGAACTGTTTAACTTCTTCTAAACCACAAGGTCCAAGAGGGACGCCGGCTTTTTCATGCAATTCGTACGCTAATTGGGGCTTGAAGTGGCCTGTCACCTCTGACTATATTTTTATATTGACGATCATTTTCAATTTTAGCTTTAGCAACGATGAGGGCTCAAGCTAGACACAGTTCATCTTTGTTTTGAATACGTACAATGGATCTTTTGTTCATTAAATGTTTTTCCAAATTGATCTCACTGCGTTTCGTGCCTTTTCCACCATTAGGCATGTCGACATGAATCAAATTCACTTTAACAGAATCATTCAACCGAAATTCTTGATTGGACTGGATCACACCTTCAGCTTCTACTAATACACGTTCTGTAGTTAAGCGTTGACGAGGCATAAACGGGAGCGAGATAGGTTTTTCGAGCTGAGGCGATTGCAGCACAAAACGCACTTGATCGTACTCAGGAATATCTTGGGTGACTCTATCAAGCACACTTTGAAATATTTCATGAAGTCGACGATGGTACTGCGAGAGTTCCAAATGAGCAAACGTGTCCATCAATTGCAAAGTGTAATCTATACCGGTCGTACGAAACTTTTTCACACGCACTTGCTTGGTATCTTTTACCGTAAAAAAGCTATTGTCGCTAACCTACAACTAGACAGAAAGGACACATAAACTGTTGCACTCTGTGTTGAAAAACCCTTGCTTATACAGACGCATAAATATTTAGTTTCTCTCAAAAGCTTAGAATTAATACTCGATCAAATAAGAAAAGTTATGGCGTAAATCACTTAGGTCCTATTGCTAACCTCTCCTGATGTGCTTGCCCCTTCGTTCACGTCGTCAAAAGATCTTTTCTGCCCTCTGCCGGTTTGCCCCATTGGCTCGTTCGGATTCTCCAGATGTGTTAAATCGATTTGTTCAAAAGGTTCATCGTTATTCCAGTCAGCTAAAAACTGCTGTCTCTGTTCTGCCGTCCAGGAATCCATGAAACTGTCATTCTCTTGCAAACGCTCGTCCTTATTCGAGTCAACTACAAACTCCCGTCTCTGTTCGGGCGACAGCATCGGTAAGTGTGTATTTACATGAAGTATTGCGTGTGGTAGTCATGACAACTCCAATTTTTGATATGATTTTTTGAAAATACAAAATTGAAAAAGTTTTTTTCTCTTAGAGGTAATAGCTCAAATTTGTTTTCGAACGCTAAGAAGAAACATGGACGAATTTATGGATAGTTTTATGGATTCTTGGACCCAAGAAAGTCTTCTCCGCAAAAGTCGTATGATTCAAGAAAAATCGTGTTTACTCTATGAACGTAGAGTGCACTATGATCTATATCAATCATCTCATTCATTTATACTTTTCGCAAAAGACTCTAAACCAATCACAAGGAAGCACACCCGTACGTACGGCCAAGAACCAATCACAAGGAAGCACACCCGTGCGTACGGTCAAGAGCCAATCACAAGGAAGCACACCCGTACGTACGGTCTAGAGCCAATCATAAATAAGCACACCCTGATGACGTCATATCTTCATGACGTCATTTCCACGCGTAAAATCCACTCCCTTCTCCCAATGAAATCAAACCGGAAGTGATGTCATACTTGTCAGCGTCATGTATGGCCGGCTCGTTTTCCCACGCGTGGGGTCCACGCACTGCGGGATTTTGGCGCTATATGTATAGGGTAACGTAGTTACAATGATATTTTTCGTATAATCTGCAGTTGTATCGTAGTTTGTAATGCAACGAGCGTGCAGTAAAAAGAATGTTTATTTGGCCAAAAAGAGCCAACTAATGTCTCAGTTGTTGCTGGACATTAACTGGGATTAAGAAATGGTTTTGTAGGTATATTAATGTTGCATGATCTTAAGGTGAAATATGCATAATATGGTTATGTGGTATTAGATAGCTAAAAGCTTGAAACGCGAAAGCGATCTTTTGAATTGAGCGGATATTGAATTTTTTAGGTGCAAATGCCAAATATTTTGCAATATAACGCTTTTGTGAATTAATCAATACTTGTGTGAAAAAAATTCGGAATTCAATTAGGAAAAATTCCCTGGTGAAAAAAATCGTACATGGTGATTTTACATATGGAGTGAAACGAAAAAGACAGTACGACAGTATTACAGTTTAATCATGCTTTAACGTTAACATACCTTGTTTGAACCAGACGACTTCGATTCTCACTACCTGAACTCACCGCAACTTCTGAACGAAGACGTTTCACCATCACGTAAAAGAAATTGATGTATCGCAATTCACTACAAAGAGACGCAAATTCTCTAGCCAGTGCAAAAACTACGCTCCAAAAAGGCTGAGAAAGCTTGTGTTGAAAGTGTAATATGAACTATTTGTGAATTGCATTCTGACAGTAATTGCATGTTACAAACAAAAGTGTGGTCATATTCACTGACTTCCATGCATCAAGTGATGTCCGATCATAAAAAATCTAGCGGTATATTTCTTGTTTTCTCTCTTTTTGAAAGGTGTGCAAACTCAATTTCATCAGACAACGCCGGCTTCACAGTTATTGCTGCGAATTTGTCTTTCCACGCAAGTATTGGCTATTTCACGAAAGCGTTGTATTGTAAAATATTTGGCCTTTGCACCTAAAAAAAGTGCAATATCCATTCAATTCAAAAGATCGCTTTCGCGTTTCAAGCTTTTAGTTATCTCATACCGCATAAAAAATTATGCGTATTTCACCTTAAGATCATGCAAGATATATATACCTACAAAACCGTTTCTTAATCCCAGTTAATGTCCAGCAACAACTGCATTATTAGTTGGCTCTCTTTGTCCAAATAAACATTCTTTTCGCTCGTTACATTACAAAGTACGATACAACTGCAAATTATCCAAAAAATATCATTGTATAGTCTTGGTGAAGTTAACAGAGGTGATACTACGGCATGAATTATGTAGTAAATAGAACACGAAATATTTCTCTCGAGCGGAGGATAGATAAAAAAAACCGTCAAATAAAAAAATCGAATGACAAAAATTTGGCGTCCGCGTCCTTCGTCGGCGTTCGCTGTTCGTATCCGGTCTGCGTCTGTCTTTTATCTACACCCAGGGAAACACGAACGCGTATTAGTCAATAAATTGCCCGGAAATGAGCTATTTAGCGTTGCAGTTGCTTGGTAACAGATACAAGTAGCTTAGAAAGCCGAAACTTTTTGATGGAAATGAAAAAAGCAGTCAACAAAAACAGCTATTAATTTTAGAAGCATGAGATAAACAAGAAAACATGTTAGTTAGCTTTTAAAAACGCAATTTCTTATTTTGGGGAAATTTTTAGTCCTGCTGGGCAGGACCAGCAGGACTGTTATATACGCTACTGATCGGTGGCAAAAATGAATAGCTAATAAGAACGACAATGATATTCAGGATCAAGTATGATCACCCACACTCATATATGTATTACATTTATATTTCTTGAGTGCACATGCACTGCTGTAGTTCCTGTAGTTCCTGCTTTATGATCAATAAGAAGGACATGAATGTTAATTGCTGCTTTTAATATAGCTTACTTATAATTTAGTACAGTTATTACAAATTACAAATTCATAATTAGACTAATGTTACAAGTTTAATGCTAGCCTTTGGTAGATCTATGTACACAAGCATGATGACGTTATCAAAAGGAAAGCGTGCTGCTTAGCTAGGTGTTACTAATTTAGTTTGTTGAGAAATGATTAACTCTTCACTCGGTTAGTAAATTTGCGCAAAACATGCACGTGGAGCGGGCTTATATTTGCATCATTATTGTGCGTTATTATATCATCGTTATTGCTTGAAATTGTGAACAGCATTACGAGCTTTATAGCTTGAAGCAAGTGTGAGGAGTGGCCTGCACAGTGTAAGTTTTAATAAGTTCTTCTACGTCTTGAGGTTTATGTTTATTATTTTCTTTTTCTTCCTTATGCTCTCCTCTCTCTCGTTCAAAATCTTCATTGCAGACTAACATTTGAGATTTAAATGTTTGGCATGGCCGTTCCGATGGACTTTGTCGGCCATCGCTGTCCCTTTTAGCGTACAATGTAGCGGCCTGTCTTCCTATATCGCTTTCTAGGAGTTTCTGTCGCTTCTCAAGCTCTTCTATACGTGCTCTTGACTTCTTTTCCTCGGCTTCAACTTGTCTTTTTTCACCGTTGAGTATTTCAAATCGTCCATGCAACTTGTGATAATCTTTCTTCAAGTCGCGATTAATTCTTACTAGAGCTCAAGTTTTTCTTTATACGCCGCGTCGCACCTGGTTGTTCCGGATCGTGAACTTGTGCCTGTAGGAGGCGTATTTTGTAATTCAGTTTGCAATCTTTCGTTTTCTTGTTTCAAATCTTGATTTATTCTCGCCAATTTTTTGTTATCCTTCCCAGAAGCAACTAATTTCTCAACAAGCTCCTTGCAATGGCAAAAAAAATGTTTCTATTTTCCTTACTCATTACATCAGGAGAATAATTTCGATACGTTTCTCCTTGTCGCGTCTTTTGTAAATGCTGATGAGCGAGAGTCGTCTGCCCGTCAGGAAGCAAGGGTCAGTCTATATAAAAATTATACTTCTTAATGAATAAACACTTCACACTTGACCTTATGACATCTTGAAAGTCCTTTGAATTTGGCAGAATGAATTCATGCGTGTCCTCATAGCTATACTTCCGACTGCTTTGTAACTATGAAATTGTAATCTGAAGTCCAGGGCAGCTGCAGAACAATCGAAACATAGACAAAGTCATATAATAAACGGCCTCCACTTGACAGTGGCGTAACTAGAAAATTTTGGAGGAGGGGCAAGCACTAAAACTTTCCGACAGGTGGGCGAGGCTATTAGCTATGTGGGTGTGGTCTTGTAAGAAAATGCTCTATTTTTTTTACTAATTTATAGAACATTTTAAATAGCTTCAACTCATGCTCTTTGAAAATAAATTAATTTCAACCAATGTGAAATCATACAGTCTTATAATGTTGACAAACAAACAGGCTGAAGGAAATGCTAATACTATTGTATAGAACTCATTGTAAACAGATAAGATCTTGATAGTAAACAACAAACACACTGCGTTAAGAAAATGACAAATTTAGCTGTTAGAACTACATATTATATCTTTTGTTGCCGAAATAAACAATGGGAAAATCCTGAGTTGTTAGCTGTTTAGAAATTTTTTTTTTGGTGTACAGTTACATAGTTACTAATGGTAGATTATCTCAGTAAGAAAATATATATATTATTATTAGCTGACGATGATAAAGTAGCCAATTATGAATTATCTGTAATAGTGAGATTTATAATTGTATATGTAGAGAGAAAAATAGTGCAATAAAGTTTCCATCATTATCATTATTATCATCATTATCATTATCATTATCATTATCATTATCATTATTATTAAAAAATATATCCGAGCTAAATAGGATATAGCACGCCCAAAGTGGTTCACACTCACAGCGCTGAAGATTAACTAAATCGTTGGGATGAACACGCGATGCTATTTGCTCCTACAACGGTGTTTGATGCTAGGGGTAAAATACCGATGCCGATACCAAATACTCGATACCGCATTATGTATCGATAATTTCGATACCAGGAGAAAGTATCGGCTCTTTTGATACCTATGGGCCCACCGTATTTTGTCAGTGGTAACGTATCAAAAATAATGTACTTCATTTTCCTTTGTCATGTTGAACTCGAGTGAATTTCACCAATTGCTTTCACCTCGTGAATTATGGATATAGGTAATAATTTGTCATGTGAATTTTTGAAAAATTCAGTTGTTTGAAAACAGTGCTATTTTATTTTATTATCTATGGGAAAAAAGTTCCACGAGTTTTAATTCTAGTTCTTCTAATACTACGTTGGTATCGGTATCGAAAAAATGGCCAGTATCGAGTCAAGTATCGTATCGAACGAAAAAAACTGGTATCGCCCATCCTTATTTAATGCTCCAGACAGCAATGAATATGGTGTGACGTTTTATTTACTAATATTTTAATATTTTCATCATTCCTTATTAGCTCGTCAAAAATAATAGGGCACCAGAAGCATACATGACACAGTTCAAACAACATCTACTAAAATACACATTTATTTTAAAGCAACGTAATACATTTTATAAGTAAACAGTATAAAAAACAAACTAAAAAATTGTCATGTTCTGAAAATATTTTGTCATATCACTCATAGATTTTGCTCCAACTTCGTGACCTGCAATATCATACGAATACCGAGGAGTTATACTAAAGTTCAAAGAATAAGGATCCATCTCGTCCCTTGGAACACCTTCAAAAAACCACATGAAACTTTCTGTCCCTTTTCCAACAAGTACCCATCTTCTTCAGTGCAGAAAGTTACAACCATCATTCCTACCACAACACCAAAAAGAACCATTCTTCGTTTTCAAGCAAGCAGCAGGTTCTTCGAGCAAACACTTGATTGTCCAGTACTAGGAAGTATCTAATGTTTTGAGGAGTCTCTCTTATGTAAAGTCAAGTGGTATACCAGTTCATAAACCGGTTGGACAGTATCCTTTGCCTTGTTTCCAGTACAAAAGATAGTTTAAAACAGATTCAAATTCATTATTAAAAGGATCGAGATGAACTTCCATTAAGCAATAGACTAACGCAGGATCGGGGTTGCGCTCGAGATATCTCAGGTAGCCTACGATACCGTCTTGAAATTGTAGTTGTAATACTCTCACCGCCTCCAAAAATAAAGGCCATACAATGTGCCTAATGGATACTCTTTCTATTGCCGTCAATCCATACGATAACCATTTTTCTTCTACCGTCAACATGAGGCAATCATGATGGCGTTGACTAGGATGATCGTACTCCCATCCACAACATTGCTCTCTACTGACGAAGTCAACTTCTTGAGACAGAACCTGAGCTAATATTGTTTCTAATAGATGGCAAAGTTTCGCGTAGTTTGAAAAACAAACTTCATCTGCAAAAACATTGTTTGCAAACGTATACAGCATATGAAAACTCTTTCCAATCAGATATCTTGACATGATGTAGTGAAGTTTTCCCTATAAATGAGATCTCGTTGCTATGAACATTATGTCGATCATGAATGGGAAACTCGTAGATGGACAACGTTTACTGCTTCAGCTGTTGTGGCAATCCTTTTAGTGATTGTTCGGAAGCTAGTGTCCTTCCGACCACAAGTATGTAGTTTAGTTACCGGCTCCGCTCCCAGAGCCGCATGACTTAATATTCGATCGAGCACGCCTTATATACTCAAAAGGCATCGCAAAACATGTGGGATATCTTTTTTTTATGCACATGCGTAGAAACAAAGTTAATAATTAATGAGGTCACGGGGTCATACGGGGTCAAGTAGCCACCCATTCGCAGGTTTGTGCAACACTTCTATATTATTCTTTATAGTGCTATAACCCAAAATAATAGAATTTATTACCACGTGGTCCCCCCTTGGCATCATAAGTGCCTTCATCCATCAGTGCATAAAGGCATCATAAATCGCAAGAAAAAACATATTAACTATGGTGAATGCTTGATTCCTTGTATTTCTGAAAATAAAGAAGACTATCTAGGATTTTTTCATTTTTAATAAATATCACAGGTATTTTGAAAACGTGATCTATCAATGTATTTACTATTACTTGAATTCAAGTTTTAGCCTTATTTTTCATTTCAACGTCGATTTCAAAGCTTTTAAAAAAATCGTCTTCCCTAAAAAGTTTTTTTCACAAATGGCGCGCTTTTCTCGCCAAACACGCATTCGCGCCAGTTCCCCCTGCATCACACATGGATCAGCGCGCAATGAGCAACGTTTCAGCGCCCTTGTTTTACAGCGCCCTGAAAGTAGGTACCGATTTCCGCGTGTAGTACAAAATTAGACAATATTTGCCGACTTCGCAGGGGTATATTTTGCGTCTTATAAAGCATTGGCAACAAACCTTTGCAATTTTGCTATAGCTTTAGAATGCTCTTTCATCCAGTGATAACAAATTTTCCTAGCGCAAAATTTTTCGAAATTTTGTCCATTACGCAATTGGTCCATTATATATAGGTTATTGTCAATGGGGCTGGCGTTATACATTGTACAATTGCATATGGATAAAGATTTATATTTCTAGCTTGTGCAGACAATAATTTTCGTATTCACAGTCCTCTGAAACTAATACTCTTTTTTAAGATATTCAGCTTGCGGATGTGGAAGTGAGAGAGTGGGATATGCATGATCCTCGTAAATTATAGTGGTGGACAGTATGATATAGAAATATTAAGGTTGGTGCCATATTATGCAAAACCTTATACATGAGCTTGGCTGTTATCTGTGCCCTTTGCTCTTCGAACGTTTTCCATTCAAGAAGACTAAGGCTTGATTGATAATGCTCATTTTTACAATTCATTATGATTTTGGCACTTTTGCAATCGATTACCAACCGTACAATCTTGATGGATTCTCAGACTTCACAGCACTAATTGCATGAGGTTGGACCAATGCATATTAAACAGATATCGTGATCTGTGTATTCTCTAATTCTTTTCAAGGCACCATTCCTTTTTAAAATGTAATCTATATGATTATTCTAAACAAAATTTTCGTCCAATAGAACTCCAAGGGCTTTTGTAACCCGAACCCTTTCTATCGGCCCGTCTCCAACAAATACCCTGGGTCCAAATTTAGATTTTGAATATTATGAGAAGAGGCGACCAAATGGTATATTAAGTTTTAACTACATTCAAACAGAGTTTAATAGTTGAGAGCCACCCCTTGATATCGAGAAGCTCAAGATTCAGGGTCTGATCTACCTCCTCGACAGATTTAGCCCTTGCTGTTTTATTCGTATCATCAGCGCATAGTCGAGTTGCTATAAACTGCTGACAGTTTGGCAAATCATTAATATAAGCTATGAATAGAAGCAGTCCGATAAGTCTATCCTTGAGTTACCAACACTTCACTGCTTTTGAATTAGAAAGTTTACCATTTACATGACGAATGTGTAAACGATCAGCAAAGTAAGATTTGAACAAACAATCTAAGTTTTACTTAAGTTTACATTAAGTTTACCTAAGTTTTAATTAAGTTAACAAACAAATTAAGTTTTACGCAATAATGACAAACAATCGATTGTTTGTCATAATAATAAGTAAATTTAGTTAATATTTTTGAAAAAAATGTCCTTCAATGACGAACAACTGAAACAAGAACGATTATGCTTTGAGACTTGCAATTTCCGTTTCCCGCTGCAGCCACTTCAGAAACTTGAGCATTGCAACATTTCAACATTTCAGTTCAACAGTTGCGTTATACCTTCGTGGCAATATTACTCATGTATCTGCAGCTTTTCCACCTTGGTAAAAAAGTATACCAGAAGTATGCGAACTATGTGGCAACCCAATATTTAGAATTTAAGGTATACAGTTGCTAGAAAGCCAATGCATGCGGAAAATTTTCTAAAAAGGACAAAAGTATTACTGACCTAATTTCGTGAAGTATATGTAGGCAAAATCTGGTCAATGCAAATAGTTTCTTTTAAAGGATTTTGTCACTTTCGAAGTGATCGGTTGACCTAAGATGTTGGGTCATTTGTATTAGGTTCGGCACGTGACAAGAGCGACATTTGATTTGAACCAAATCTGTCATGCTTAAAAAGAAGTTTAGCAAGCACTAACTATCTAACCAGGGTTACTGATAGCAACACAAAACATTTATTGCGAGGAGTAATAACGTTTAACGCTTGAACGCAAATGGTGAAAACGAACTCTCGATGTTCGCAACGAAGTTCCGAATATTTCTGTGAAAAGTGAGCTGATATCGACTTTAACAGCAGTTTTCATTGAAAATATAACTTCATCGACGTAACTGGATTTTCCCACTCCTAATTGATTTTGTTGAAAATACAGCCAGGTTGTGCCGTGCCAGTCTTAAGCCGTTTTCTATGTCAACCCCACCGTACCGTATTCTTTTCTTAGTGAGCACCAGGGCAATAGCTGGAGACTTTAAAAGAATGCAAAGCGCTACGATACGCTGCAATAGTTAAACTGGTAGAAGAGCAACGTTTGACCTATAC
>JAOBYK010686442.1:4840-52902 GCA_025434845.1 Phenganax subtilis
CAGTTGTGGCGCCTGTGCGCAGGCGAACTTATGACGCTGCAGATTATAATACAGGAAATATTTATTATCCACAAGGAAGCTTGGGCATAAAAAGAAATCTTTTAAAATAAAAAAATTCATTTCTAGGATATCAGAGAAAGTTTTACTGGTAAATTGAGAAATTACCCACTGATAATAGTTATGTGTTAAGACGAAATTTAATGGTTGTTTTTAGACAATAATGTGTAATAATTTGAGCGTTAATAAAAGAAGTTTAAAGGATTGGGACAAAGAAGTTGTTTGTGGAAGCACGTATGATAATGATGCGATGATGGAGGAAGACGAGGAAGAAATATTGTCAAACATATTCCTTTTTTATTGTCTTGAATAATACAGAGAGAGGCTAGAACCTCTAAGAAAGATAGATGGAAACCTTGAGAAGATAATGACAGACTTACTTCGCCCGGGAGAGTTTATAAAACAACGATGGAAAGTCGTAAGTGACACGATAAATTTTAGATAGTTGACAATGTCTCGATATGACGCTTTATAAACGTGTCGCTTTGTACCTTGCGAAGTAGATATGTGTTGTTTTCAAAGTTCATTTTAAAACGGTAGTTAGCATTTTAACTTGTAAATTAGTTCAAAAATTTTGGGGGGTTTTTTGAACAAGTTTTAGTGCGATTTGAAATTTTATCACATCGTATCAGGCTGAATATACAAAACGAAGCGATCAAAATATGTTTTCTGTTTGACTGTTTTTTACTGTATATTTTCACCCATTTTATTCGCAGCTGTTTCTGCCATTTATACAAGGGTTAAAAGATAGTATTTAACCTGAATAATTTTTACAATTAATTTTTGCGTAAAGAAATGTTCTCTTGTTGACATAAAAATGATAAAATGGCTGTTGCTCATGACCATTTCCGGTTGTTTCTATTCCTTGAAAAAATTCTACATTCTTGTAATTTTCAATTTGATATCGTCTTTCACTTTCATTCAGAAAGACATCACTGTTTTTGTAAAAAGAAAGAAAACAACTGTTTTATAAGTCTCCAAGTGATAACCACTCTTGTTCAACTACATACAGGCCCATATACACGAGCGATTTTTGCTGTGATTTTTCACTGGTGAAATGATGTAATAGAGTAGATAACTTTTGCTAATGCACTCGCCAGTCAAGCTACTTGACTACCTACGCTAAGAGGAAAAATATCGAAGCAAAAACCACCTGCGTAAATGGGCATTACTATGTAGTGGGTTGAACCCCTACATCTCTGACACACTGGTGCTCTAGTCCAAGACTCTAATGCCTTGGCTATGGTGTTATTGAGTTTTTTTAGTGGTGTTTTGAAACCTAGAGTTTTTTGATATTGACATTACTTTAATAAGACTTCCTATAGTATTTGTTAAAAACATTATTGTTTAAAATATGAAATCCAATGGTGCTTGAAGTTAAACAGTTTCCCTAAGAAGCTGAATTTGTTTGCTCACTTACATATTAAGATAGCAGCATAAGCAATGTTATCATGTGTATTTGTGATCTCTAAAATGTCCTCTTAATCTTGTAGATAAGAAAAATTGGAGGTGGAGGATTTGGTGAGTGATAACTTTGATAATATTTAACCAAATTGGTAAAAATTTTGGATGAAATAGTGAATATATAATTCATGCACTTTTTTCATGTTTTTAGGAGAGATATATGAAGGTTACGATCAGGAAACTGAAGATAATGTTGCTATCAAGTTGGAGTCTGCATCCCAGACGAAGCAAGTGCTTAAAATGGAAGTTGCTGTGCTTAAAAAACTACAAGGTTTGATTAAAAGTAGTTTGTTGTATTTATGTTACACTCTGATAAAGATTCGTGGATAAACTTTGTATGTTTCCTTTTGCAGGTTTTAATACTATCTGCAAGTTCCTTGGCTGCGGCAGAAATGACAATTATAATTACATAGTGATGTCACTCCAAGGGAACAACTTGGCTCAGTTGAGACGAGAGCAACCTCATGGAGTTTTTACATCAAGTACTTTGCTACGTTTAGCTTACCAAATCCTCCAGTCTATTGAAGCAATTCATGGAGCTGGTTTTCTTCATAGAGATATCAAGCCTGTAAGAATTATTGCTTCTAGTTGTTTTCTCGAGAATCTGCACATCTCATTTTACACCCTCTTGAAAACATTCTCAAACATAGTCTTAAGTTTTGCAATGCTTGACATTTTTAGTCAAATTTTGCAATGGGTGACAGTGAATCGAATTCACATGTGTGTTACATGTTAGACTTTGGGTTGTGTCGTCAGTATACAAAATCTACTGGAGAAGTTAGACCGGTAAGTGGAAGCACTATGTCTTTTTGTGCAAAGATTTGTATTGTTTTTGCTTTTTGAAGCTTTTGTTAAGATACTGTGTACTCTAATTTGTAGGCAAGAAGCACCGCTGGTTTTCGAGGGACAGTCCGCTATGCTTCTATCAATGCACATAAAAATAAGGTTTGTTTTGTTCATCTACCAGTCTGAAAATATCTTCAAATGTTCAAAGTGTTTATGATGTTGCTTTACTTCTGTGGTAGGAAATGGGTCGACATGATGATCTGTGGTCATTTTTCTACATGATGGCCGAGTTTTCAAACGGTCATCTTCCTTGGAGAAAAATAAAGGAAAAGGTCTGAATTTGTTGTTTTTAGAATGTTGCAAATAACAAACGAATTTAGTTAACACTTGGTTAGACTCTCTTTTTGATCTTCTATTTGTAAAAGTATATGTTTTGTTCTGGTTTCAGGAGAAAGTTGGCAAGATGAAGGAGAATTATGATCACTCGTTGCTGTTGAAACACATGCCTAGAGAATTTCATGATATCTTGAACCATATAAAGAGTATTGGCTATAATGATAAGCCCAACTATCAGGTAAAACAGTACACTATCCGCTTTTCACACATTTTGCTAAATGCATATGTTGTTGCAAATCTCGGACAAGCCAGTCCACTTTGTATTGAAAATCTCTGGGGGTTTTTTCAGTTTATATATGAACAACTGGAGAAAGCAATGGAACGAGAAGGAACAAAAGACAGTGATCTCTTTGATTGGGAGAAGATGTCCACTGACTTATCGACCACTACCACCACCACAAGTACAGCAGCACTGCATTATCGCTCTACCCCTGAGAACAAGCGATCTGATGGTGCCACACAGAGTTCACATGATAAGCACGAGAATAAGAAACATGATCATGTGCTAAAGCAGAATAAAATTAACAAGGTTGAAGGTACATCACTTTCCTCATCCTTAACATACTTTGCATTGTTGTTTACATAAGTGTTTTTCTGGATCACGAATGCTTAGTTTATTTCTTTAAGACCGTAATGCAGAAATCATATCGAAGGATTTAATTATGGAATGCAAAGAGGTTATCAAACCACCAAAGAAGGGCAGCGAAAAATCAAGCAAGAGTCAAGAGAGTGCTCACTCGTCTGCAAAGGTATACTGTGTGTGCAATCAAGTATCTTTCTATTTCTTCTCTTGTGTGCTGATTTGTCAATCTTTATTCCAGAACTCTAACTGCCATGGCAACAGTGGGGCAACCACAAAGGAGGTGGTAGAAGCAGTTGTTGTAAAGAGTGCAGATCATGGCCACGGAACACACTCGAACGAAGTATCCTCTACGCGACATTTGGAACATGACATCGAAATTAAAATAACTTCACAAGGAGAAGACATTGACGTGGAAGACGTTAGGGATTGTGCAGAAATGAATCATGTTGCAAATGGTGACTACCATGTTAATATCGTTCCACCTGTTGTGGTGTCAAACAAGGATGACAGCAATGCGAAGCCTGCATTGGTCGAAGAGTTAGTTGTGTATACTGAAGAGATGGCAATGTTTCATTGGCACGAGATCACAAGTCCTAGATACTCATTTAATGTACCTACGCAGGACCAACCCATTAGACCTGAAGAAGAGGTTCTGGAGGTTCACCAGGAGGAAATGTTTATTAATAAAGATGGCTTGAATGAGCAACATGATATAGAACAAGCAGTGGAACCACTGCCAGTGCAAAGCAATACCCATGGTCTTCTTGCTTTTTCTTATGATCTCAGTTCAATACCAGCGGCACCATGGAGTGATGAACCACTGGGATGCAATCCTCCTGCAGTATCCACTGCAGGAAGGGACATGCTGGGTATCCCCAAGCTTTCAGATTTGTTTGAGGCAGATGGGGAAGGAATGGTGATGACTGAAGATCGTGGTAATGACAAAGAGCTTGATTATCGCTGGGGTTACTCGCATCATCAAGCTAGCTATGATCCTGGCTTTCGCTCCCCCTTATGTATGATGGATTACTATGATGTTGATAGGGCTGATGGTGCAGAGGCAGGGGGCAAGGTACAGGTAGAAGAAGAGTATGCAGTCTTGAATATTTGGCATGCTAACAGTACTGAGGTTATAACTGATGATCAGGGTGTTGTGAACGGTGATTACCAAGATGTGACAGTAGCGAAGAAGAGTGTAAGCAACATGTGCCATTCTACCAGCTACCCTTACCATATGACAGGTGATATTGCTGATAATGTTTTTACAAGTGCTGATATGGATAGTAATACACAGTTAGCGGGTAAGGAGCGTAGGTTAAGTTCCTTTGACAACACGGTTGTCCCTGATGATAGAGTGTTGATGAATAGTGACACGTCCTGTCCACATGATTACGTACCATTGGTTCAAGTGATAGAATGTCATCCAGAAACAGTTAGCTCTGCAAATGAATTGGTTCTGTCTGCTAATAGGATGCCAGCCGACGGCTCTTTGTTGACACCTGAATATGTTGCGACTACTACATCTTCCGGTGATACGTCGCCGGCCATCCGAGAGTGTACGATTGAAAAACGAGCGACGAGTAGGGATAGTTTAGCTGGGGTGGGACTCGATTGGGAGGAGTCACGTTCTTCATCTGATGATGCTGCTGCCGAGCTAGAAAAGTTAGCCATTACTAATCTCTCATCTGCCTTTGGACAAACTCCCGTGATTAAGGATACTGAGTCCGGGGGAGGAAAGTCGAATGTGAGTTTGGTGTCAAAATTTAAGAAAGATATCAAAGATAGTTTGCTGTTGCCTAGTTTTCAGCCTGTGCGGGTTCCTCAAGAGGTAGTGAAGGAAGTTGCAGAGACCCAATCAAGTGAAAAGGATGGTTTCCTACGACCTACCTCCTCGCAGTCTGTAGGAAAACCTCAGGAGGTGTTGAAAGACGCTGTACCAGTAACGCGAGAAGGTGCGGAGGAAAACCCTCTTCAAACTAGCTCACAAACAGTGCCAGGGCTTCCAGTGATAATGGGAGATGGTCTGCATGCAAGTGGTGAGAAGGACGACTTAAATGATCAAGGACTACTCAACCAGCGGATGGTTAGCCAAGAAAACCAAGAACAACTACAGGACGAGGAGACTGTGGAAGAAAAGAATACCAAAGAGTTACAGCGAGGTCCTGTTAAAGGTACAATCACTGAACCGATGGTAGTAAATCATGGAGTAAAGAAGCAGCAGGACCAAGTAGAGGGGAATATGGATCAGCATTGCGGACTGCAGCAAGGACGAAATGGTATTCAGCTTGGCCCACCAGGGTCTAGTGGGGAGCTGGTGAATAGAGGGGAAACGTTTGAAGGAGGCTCTGATATTGTTCCATTGGTAGCTGATTTGGTAGGACAAACGCTTGTGAGTTGTATGAAGCAAGATGAGGAGACAAAACAGGCAGAAGAAGGGTTGGATCATCAGATGGAAGCATTCGGAAATGTAGAGCTGATTGAAAGAAAACAAAAGACAGGAAGATTAGAACAGAAGAGGAACATAGATGATGGTGATATATTTGAAGAGAGTGATCATGAAGAAGTTGTAAAGATAAGTGATGAGGCAGCAAATAATAGAAATATATTTATACTAGCAAAGAATAATGGTATGCAAGGATTTGGGTCATGGCTGGACCATGCTCGAGATAATAATAGAATTAATAATGACAGCAATGGAGATGAACTTTTTGTGGAATCAGACCAAGGACATAATTTAGAACGTGCAGAGAGAGAGGTGAAAGATGATATACAAGAGGGGACTAATGGTGTACAAGTGAGGACACGCGTTGTGGAAGATATACCAATTGTTAGAGAAAGTACAGAAAGCTTGGATAGACACGATGACATAGAAGAGTTTGATCGATCTGATGAAGGAATGGGCGTCGTGGCTAGAGCTGAAAATGGTTTTGCTGGAGTAGAGCACGAAGCGCATATAGTAGAGCGCTGTTCAGGTGTTCTAGAGCCCGATTATGGTGAACCAGAGTACGGTTCTGTTGAAAAAGAAAACGTTTCGTCTGAACACAAATCTGATGAAGAACACGGGATTGCGAAAACAGAGCACGATTCTGTTGAATTAGAGCACGGTATTGCTAATCTAGAGCATGGTATTGTTGGAAAAGAAAACGTTTCTGCTGCAATAGAGCATAAGTGCGTTGAAACGGATATAGAGAATTTGCAAGTGTCCAGTCTGGGTGCTTCAAACAGTGGAGGGAGCGAGACTGATGCAAATGTTTCTAACAAGAATCAAAGTGGCAGTGATACAACGAAATCTTTCCCAGAAAACTCTTTGAATGAAGAATTGAACTCCATGAATAACACAGAAAAACACCAGGAAGCCACTACTTCGGATGGAGTCTGGGTAAATCTTGAGAATAAAGTTTCTACGAAACATAGAGCTTCTTTCTCTGACAGCGCGGGGAGGAACATTGAGGTTGAACGAGGAGTAGATGGGCAGGATGTGGGAGTAGAAAAGGATATTTGGAGTGAAGGGAATCAACCTAGACCACCACTCAAGGGAAGCTCAAAACGCGTTGTCAATGCAAGGTTAGTACGAAAAACGATATGTGTTAAGCAGTGCCACGTAGCTCTGACACTGGAACGTTGAATTAGGAAACTAGTGGTCAAAGATTTTACCATAGTTGATCATATATACAATGTTTGGTACATTAACTTACGTATTGCATGTTTCAGGTTACGTCGTTTCAAACCTTGTCGTCCTTCTAAAGGTGTGTGCTCCCAGTTGACGTCAGATAGCGACACTCCTCTCACAATTTGACGCACATCACGTTCGTATAAACAAAAGTAAAAGCGGAAGCAATTTAAAACAGAGCTATCGCCGTGTATAGCAACTTGTCTTTCACATAAAACTGTTGAGAACATCACTTCGCGATACTTTCTATATTTTGAATTGTTTTCTCTTTTATATAATTATATAATTTTATTACAAGTATTTTACCAAGTATGCCGGCCATACGTTTAAATTTATATATTACTATTATAATATATTATAAGCATGCATTCGTTATAATTTAGGCGTATTGTAGTTCAAACACTTTGCTTTGACTGTGTGAGGCGCTAAGAGAATGTTTCGCAGCGATTTCCAAATTGTTCACAAGAAAACAACATCATTTCATGAGTCGACTGGCCATTTTCGATGACGGTTTAGGAATGGTGTTGGTGTTATTGAATTAGGTTACCAAAAACGATCAAAACCTATGCTATTTGCAGATAAATAACCAATCTTTACTTTTACAAACGAGCTTGACGAATATAGACTTGATATCTAACCCGCAGGGGGAACCACAGTGTACTGAAGTGGTTTTAGGGCGTGACGCACCCTCGGACCCTAGTCAAAGCGACTGATGCGAGTTCGCTTTTTTTTACGACGTAACACAACATGACGAAATACAACATTAAGACAGCTCCTCGATATATGACGAAACCAAATCGTACAACAGCGGCGGAGCACCATATATTTTTTGATTTGAGGTGCAGCGCTTGAGCTTCATAAAAAGAATTGGTTCGAAAATTTGGATTGTGCTTATATTGAGACAGCTGGAGTCCATACTGTAATAGCCGAACATTTGTCGTGGCATTCTCAAAATTGTGATAGATTTTGGTGAGTCGAATTTTTGGCAGCAGATGTGAACGTGGACAAACATGATGTTAACGACAAAACATACAGGACGAAAGGAGACATGTCATGAACGACGACAGAATGACTGAACAAGATGGGAATTTGGGACAAAAGCAAGCAAACTAGCAAACTCAACAAAAAAAGCTTCATTACAGCAATTGTATATTTGAGGTTGAGAAAAATGTATAATGTACTAGACGAGACTACACAAAAGCGACGAAACTTAACGGAACTGACGTTTTTTTCACTAGAGTAAGCCAAGAAAAAGGGAATTGCGCAGCAACAACATAAACGGTATTGGCTATTGTGTTGTTTACAAAAGCCGAAGCAAACAAAAACAACGACCTACCATTACAAACTCCAGTGCGACGACAACACGTCAACTACACTGACTCAACTGAACGACTGTACCATAAAATGCAACAATAAACATAGGCAAAAGATTATTAGAACGTTAGTTTTGCTGATTACGGCGGATTTCTATGCCTTGCTTACGCAAGTAAGTAAACAAGGTGTTAGTTACAACGACAACGCAGACAACAACACCCAAATAAAATACGTCTAAGTTAAGCCTGTTTTCCACTAGGCGGAATTTTCCGTGCGGAAAATAAATCTGCCAAGCTGATTGGCTAACAATATATTTCGCCGCAAAGTGAACCAATCACGTTGCTACATTTGTATTCCGCTCGCAAAATTCCGCCTAGTGGAAAACAGGCTTTAACATCAATGACTTACAAATCTAACAACGAAAGAAATTACCCTCTTGTGCCGTCATTCTAAATCCAAAAAAACGCCTCAATGAAATCATGCATTGGCGTAATTTTGATCATGTGACCAACGTAAATCTTTGTGATTGGTTCATTTACTCGTGATTGCAAAGGAAATGCTTGACAGTAAGTTTCGAAAATGGCCAGTGACAACATTATTTTGTCAAAAGTCAGAAATTTGTCAAATCATTATACGGACAAACTATCTTTTGACAATTTCAAATATATGAAATGATTTTGTTTAATAATGGGCGGGGCGTATCAGTTTGCTTTAGTAGTTGTGTTACAGTAAGAACTGGCTTTGAATCAGAATGCAGAAACAACGACTGTAGAAATAATTCAAGTTTAGTGTTTGCTCTATTTTTGTAAATTAGAAATGTGTGGAATAAAAGTGCAGTGAAATATGAGATTATTTTTTCCTTAAAGCAATTTTGCTAAAAGAATATTGGCTAAACTTTTGGAATTCTCTTGTGATATTTCAAAACCCAGTGCGAGTCCTTTGCATCGCGCGAAGTTTAATGCTCGATGACTTAATCCATTAGTAGCTAAGTGAACTATCTAGCATATTAAAAACGGGAAAGAGTCAAAGAGCACAGAGACACTAGTCAATTTCTTCAGTAATATACCATATATTTATTATATTTACAATAAGTCTACAATTATTTTTTACATACAATTATAGTGGCTCTTATTTCAGTGCTGCTACAACGCAGCTAAATCGAGTCTCAATTGTCTTAAGAGATCTTTACTATCCCAATGTTCAGGAAATGCTTGCAAAGATTTATTGACCGCAGAAAAACTGCTTTGTAGATCTCCAACCTTAAAAAGAAAATAGATACAATGATTTGATATGACGAGATCAGGCAGTATTTATATTTGAACGTAGTTTCCAAATATTTGTACTTACTTTCTGTGACAATAATGCATAATTGAAGTTAGGTTCATACATCAAGGATGCAAGATTTTGTGCGGTTTGAAAAAATACCCTAGCCTGCGAAGAAAAACGTTAAATACGGGGAACATGCATCTCATGAAATTTTAAGGTCAAGAGTGATGTTGTATCATTGAGGTTTGCCATCGCAAATTCTGCTATGATTGTACTATAGTCCAGTCGGCAGAATTTGCGATGGAATTAACTATATTTACCCAAAATTAACCATAGTTACCCTCTATAACTATAGTTAACTATAGTTACCCTTTAAAACGATTGTACCTGCTCTAGGTTTCCTTTCCTAAACTCCAAAACTCCGAGGTTATTGTAGGACTCCGCGTGGTTGTTATCAGCGGCTAAGGCAAGACGAAAACATTGATAGGACATCGCCAAGTCTCCAATGCGCTGAAGAAATAAAGAAAAATTGCATGAGTACTATTAATAGCACAGAAATACCCCAGCATAAAAATTATATATACAGTGGTCGATAAACTAATTTGGTCAAGCTATATATTTAGTCAATTCATGATATGCAAAGAGAAACTGTCAATTTCATCCCGAGGACATAATTGTTTTTGTCAGTCAGTGATATTGAAAATTTCATCCGACATGGCGGTGATGACGTAACGTGTTTTATGGAATGTGCAGGACCGTTTAGCTTCATCACCTACCAAAGCAATTTGACCAATATTGTACCAAACATCAGCCATATTTTCATCAGTAGCGAGACTCAGAGACCGTTCAAAACAGCTCAAAGCCATATCGTATTGCTGAGCGTAGAAACAACACAAACCAAGATTATTGAAAAGTTCAGTGTTGTACACGCCCATTTGGAGAAGACGTCTGCAAAATACGACTCACATTGACTGTCGGTTTCCAGATACTATAGCTAGGTCAAGCAAAGATTCAGCGTTTAAAATTTCACCTGAAGTATCGGAGAGCTATCTCCGGCTGATCTGTGTAGAAATGTTGCGTTGCAACGCAAGCAATAGCCTCCACATGGGTGTTATCAAAATGTAGAACATCTTTATACACTTCAACTGCATCCGACATATTGTTCAAGGCCTTAAAAAAGCACAAGGAAAAAGCTAGAGTGACTGCAACTAGGAGAACTTTCACCGTTTAATACCTCGTGAATCCGTGCAACCCCAGTGAGCAGGGCAGTTTCACCAGCAAACTTCTCAATGCCCTAAAACACATCGAAAAAACGAGTTTTGCGCGATGATAATTGTTCTTGATTTTGATAATAAAAACGGTCTTTTACCCAAGCTTAATTATTAGTAAAAATTACTATATTATTAAGCAAACTTAATGTTACCTTCTTTAAAACTTCGATAGCTGTAAGCGGTTGATCTAGACGAACATATACTTTAGCAAGATATAAGTACGTATCCACCATTTCTTGGTCACGAAGTGAAGACTTTAGTTGCTTTTCTGCATCACGAAACATTCCCAACCTAGGCAAGAAGTACTTGAATACATTTTCTTCATGTACTCCCGTTACCTTAGAAGTGTATTATCAGTAGCCGTTTTTCAATAGCTATGTCATTACCTGTAGTAACATTTTGCTAACTGCACTTTCCACCACCAATCTTTAAAATTACAAGATTCTGTTGCCCGTGCTGCAAGTTCTAAAGCCTTGAAAAGTTTGCATTGTCATTCAACACATCAAACAATAGAATAGATATATATTTATATTTTTTGCATAGTCAAATCAAGTATTCTTACGTTCCGAATGTCATTTTCTTGGTGGAATATGTACTCAAAAAGTGACTGTAAATATATTCAAAATAGTCGTTGTAAAAGGTTTAAATTATAATATGTACATAGACAATTCTGGTGCAACATTCAATTTACCTTGGCTAAGTTTTGCCTTTGCGCATACTTGGCCAAGTTTAATTTTGGAACATTGATAAACGGTCCATCAGGTTGAGATAACATTGATGCCTGAAAAAAATTAGGTGTGATTATAGACAGCTATTTTTAAATAGTGCTTTCAGCAATTGAATGTGAATGAAACTTGGCAAAACTTGATGGAGATTTGTTGGAGAAAGGTTTCGTTGTAGAAATCTAGATTCAAAGATGAACATACGGTTCCCAAGCGAACATAACGACCAGAAGCAGTTGTAACAGGCCTGCAGGTTAAAAAAGAAGTGAAGAATTGATCAAGTAGTTTAAGCTAGATAGTCACCCAGTAATGTAAGATAGTTATGACAGTTCTCCTCACCTAGCTGTCGCAGCTGTTCTTGAAGAACGAAGTGCTTGCTCCATAGTACCTGGACGTGCACTTTGGGTACCAGGACGAATAAAACCACTGAGAGGTCGACCTGATTGAGATATTGGTCGAATTCCTGGAGTAGGGGCACCTATTCCCGTTCCTGGTTTTTTCAATGACGTCCCAGGCCCTAGACGATATAGCTTGGTATAATGTTAACTTACAATATCAACATTTATGACCCAAGTTAATTCATTAAGATAATCATAGTGACATCTTTTGTTGTTAAAAACTAACTTGGTAGCTGCGCCATGGAATTATCATCGATGAGAATTTCAGCAATGCCCTCTTCATCAACTTCAATTTCATCAACGTAAACTTGCTCCGTCAATGCTCGCGTTTTTAAACACCACGCAGCCTGGTGAATAAACACAGTGAACCTCTAACACTAGTCACCAAAGGCCCTTTGACTAGCAAGTATTTTAAACCACAAGCAAGAATATTATTTCTCTCTCTGCAGACTGCCCAACAGAACTGAGGAAGTGTGCCTCCTGAGTATAATCATTTGGTGTTAGTCGGAAGGGGTCCTATTACAATAATATTCCTAAATCTCTAATAGCATGGCAAACCGATCTACTAGATAGTTCAGGTAAGTGATACAAGATATGACTGCCCGTATAGCAACCGATTTGTTGACACTTGACAACTAAAGATTTTACGAAGCATAAAATATACTTGGTTTTTACTTGATCATACGGATTCTTCTTTAATAATTGCGTGCATATCTCCGAGCATTTTTCATATTTCCTCCTTCGGAAGAAACTAAGCGCTAAAAACAATGGATCCATAGTCATTTTCACGAAGTTTTTCAAACAAAACAAGCAACAAAGAACGTAAAAATTTGCAAGTTAACCTCGATACTTTATGTAACCGAAGAAAACGGATCTACATCATTTCCTAATATGGGAAAAACTAACATGGCGGATGAACCGACTCATTATGAGCTTTTAGGAGTGGAGAAAAATGCTTCTGAAAAAGAGGTGTGTTCACGCTGTATTTTGTAAAATCTGAACATTAAAGTAGCCAAAGTTTATCCCCTTTGCTTGTGTGCCTCTTGCTGCTTTTTAAGTGGTCAATTGTCTGTTTTAGATCGCGAAAGCGTACAGGAAAAAAGCGTTGAAATGTCATCCAGACAAAAATCCTGATGATCCAAACGCAGGTGTGTTTGGGTAGATTTACTTTTACAGGGTAGCTCTAGCGGTTTTAAATGTTCTATATAATAATTTACACGTTTTTTCACAGCGGATTTATTTCATAAATTGAGCAAGGCATTTGAAGTTATTGGCAACCCAAAAGCGAAGGTCAGGTCAGGTCAACTGTGATAGTTCAAAGAAAAAGTTTATGTAGATTAATTGTATTTACTTGCACTGCTAAACTCAAAATTTCAGCTACCTGGCTTTTCATTGAGTTGGTCCAGCAATTGCATGATCAAATTTTTGTTCAATTGTTTCTATCAGGAGGCATATGATGCTACTTTGAAAGCGAAAGAGCGTGCCAGATTGCGTGTACAAGCTTTGGACAGCAAACGAAAAAAATTTAAAGAAGGTTGTTGTAAATGCTATCAAAGTACTAAAGAACGCTATGGATACTTCTTACAGTTGCGGCAATAGCAGCGTTCTGAAAAATGTTGATCAATTCATTTGGTCAATTTGCAAAGGGATTTTAAAATATTTCCAGGAAGACAAGTGGTGAATATTTGAGGAACTTCATGAAAATATTGAGTAATTCATGTAATGAATTGCTCCGAGTTAGCAAATGAATTGATCAACATTTTTCGGAACGCTTAGAACTGTTGCCGCCACTGTAAAATGATATCCTTTTCATTCAACAGTCTTTGTACCTATCAGGGTTCATTCTTACAATGAATTCAGTTGTGAAAGTTAGCCTGATGCTTTTCAGACTTGGAGCAGAGCGAAAAAACTTCTCAAGAGGAATTTGTCAAAGATGAGGTTTTGGTAAAAAATTTGGAGACTGAAGTATGTTCTTTTCCTCATCGTTAATTAATAAAATTATTTTTCATCTGTTTATTAATTATTATTTATAATTATTATAATTAATAATTATAATTATAATAATAATTATAATTATAGTAATAATTATAATAAATATAATAAAAATTATAATTACAATAATAATATATATAATTATAATAATAATTATAATAATTTATTTATTTGTTTATTAATTAATAAAACTATTTTTCATTTCATGTTTTATTGCGACTTGTTTGCTGTAGATTGAACGTCTCAGAGAAGAAGGATTGAAAATATTACAAAAAGAACAAGAATTGATGAAACAACAAATTGAAGAACAACGAAAAAAGACGGAAACATTGCTAGATGACTCACATTTTACACCCAAACTAAAGGTAAGTTTTACTGTATTAATTCTTTGTGTGAGATGAGTAATTTCAATTAGACTCTGTGAATTCATTTAGTTTTGTTGCTCTAGATTCGATGGAAGTGTCAAAAGAATAGTCCAACAAATGGTGGATACTCAACAGAACTACTGAACTCGATGTTTAGAAAGGTTTTTTAATCAATTGGATTTTTTCAAACTTTGTTTGTTGAGCATTGAGAATTAATGTAGAACTTTAGAACTGATTTTAAACATGCCAATTTTAATGGAAATTGAGGTATTTTGGTACAACTTTTGAATGTTTCATATATCAGACATTTGTTGCAGTATGGTCAAATTGAAAACCTTGTGGTCTCCTCAAAAAAGGGTGGAACTGCAATAATTGAATATAAAGATTCTAAATCTGCTGTAAGTAATATGCTGAAAGACAGAGAATCTGGCAAAACAACGAGCTTCTCTCATTGCCTCGATCATTGTTTTTATTAGGAAATGGCAGTGGAAAACGAGAGAGGCAATCCAGGGAACCCCCTGAAAATAACATGGTTACAAAGACCTATTTTGAAGTCTGAGCATCAGAAATTCAAAAGTCCATCAGCAGACATATCTGCACATGTATGTACATTTGAAACCCAAAATCTCATTTCTGTCATTTTTGATTTGATTTCTTCACTGCCATTTCTACATCATCTCTTCATTCAGGATAACTTAGCAAGAGAAAGAGATTTTGAAACATTGGTGATGAGAAAATTACGTCAAGCTGAGGAGAGAAAGAGACTTTGTGAAGAACTTGCTGAAGAAGAAGCAAGCTGAGCAATTGTTGCCTGCAATTGATGATTGTGAAGAAGACCAAGAACAAGCGCCTAGGGGTCAACACAAGGCATCTTCTATCAAACAGGTTATTGGTCAGTGGCAAGGTAATTGAAGATACAGTTTGCAAGTTGTTGGAGGAAGCTGTTCAAGAAAAAGTGAATAATTTATCACAATATTTTGAGCACATAATTATGATATCTGTTGTATCAGTTCCATTAATGATTGCATTTTATGGTATTAAATTATTCAGACATGTTAGGACTACCAGGGAACATTGTGCTTTTACACATAAAATAGTGAACCATCTCTTATGGTGACAAATAAATACTACTTCTTGATTCTATTTACACCCACATGTTTACACCGCACACAAATGGTATTCATTGGTCTTCCATGATGTTCCAATTAGCTTGAGCCAGTGCTCTAGACCAGATCAGTTTTATTATCTTCTTTGTAACATGTCCAAATGCACGTCTGTCCGACTCCAGTCATACTAACCAGACGGTATCCCTGTGTTTCAAGCTTGTTTAGAATTATTCTCGGTGGGTGTGGAGATCGATATTCTTTGCTGGAAGATAAATATCTATCACTTAATTCTTACAGTGCAGGACATCTAAGGAGATTTTAATACATACAAATTATTTCCAAATTCTGTGATAAGTTTTGCACCCAAGAGTTCCATCAAAGCTGGGTCTGACCATTCATCACCAACTACCGTTGGTCCACATTCCTGAAGTATTTTATAAAAGATTTTATAGAAAATATTATATGGTAAATCAATATGAAATATACTTCATGTGTAAACAATAGAACATACCAGTCTGATTAATGTAGAGATTAAAACATAAGGCATCTTAGCCGTCACTAAGTGCTCATGAAATCACCAGCAGCAGTTTACATAAAGTAATGAAAGACACTCTGTGATACCGCTGTTCTTTGCATCCACTTGTCACGGGCGCAAAACCAACACTGACCTCCAATAACCTAAAATTAATTTAATAACTTTGCCAAATACGACAAATACTATGCATTTAAAAATAATTTGGCAGATTATCCGGAACAGCTAGATGCCAATTACTGCGGAACCATTATATAGTCACTTAAAACAATACCAATCGCTACAACATTACACACTAACAAACAAGCTATATTTAAAATAAACAAACAAACACATTACAACAAACAATATACATTTCTAATAGCAACACCATATTGGACACGCAAGGCTGCGGACCGATTTACACTTTAGCATTATATCTGTATCACATACTGTTGATTGTTTGTGAACTAGTATTTTCACCATAAAGTTTGGGATACCATTTAAAAAGTGGAACAGTTTAAATAACCACCCAAATTTATAGAAGGTCATAGAAGGTTAAGGTGTTAAGGTTAAGGTCAATGCCTGGATAATGAGAGTGGTATGCAGTCGTAGTCCCTTAGAATCAGCCTCCAATATTGTCTCCAATCCAACACCTGCCCTAAGAACGCATGCTTGGGAGTTTATTGAGAAACAAAATCGTTCGTCTCGATCTCAATAACAAATCATGATGCACAATGTCGTCACAAAGATCCTATTATTTGATGTGATCGACTAAAGTAGAGGCTTTCCTTGAAGTGATGATGGATGAAGACTGTCTAATTTAAGATTTTTATTTTTTCCTGGTTTCCTATTGCGAGTAAAGGTCTGTACTATGTTCTCCTAAATAGAAATAGTAAAACAGTGAAGTATAAGAGATCGTTAGGGGATTGTGATTTATTATAATGTGTACGTATATTCTTGCACTATCCGCGTTATCCGCAGCCAAGCCTTGCTCCGCAAACCGAAATTCCGAACCAGTTGGTCAAAGGTCGCGATTTCGTGTCGATTCGTGCAAGGCTAAACAACAAGAAGCACTTCAAATTTTAAATATTTCTGCAATATGTGTGGCTAAAACTTTGTGTTTTTGCAGTATGAAGTCAAATACTAGCAGTGGTCAGTGTGAAAATGCTTTATCGGACGCGATGGTGGAGAATTTTGCGAAGAAATAAACAAGTTTTGAGAATGGAATCTTCGGAGAATCTACGTTGGGCGGTGAAACGTTGGTTTTTTATCGGTTTGGGACTAGGGACTGGCCTTGCAGCTGCTGCTTATCTGCTAAAGAGACTTTCTGACCAAAATAACAATCGTGAACTCGTGCTAGCTTTGAACGAAGTTGCGAATGAGTTAAAAACGTTTAGAGTTTCGGTGGTTCAACATTTTGAAAGAACCGCGTCGCCATTTTCAAACGAGCAAGCTTTAGGCAGTAAAAGACGTTTTAAACGCAGTGAAATCAAGTGTGAAGTTGTAGAAGAAGCTGAAGCATTGCCCAAAGATTATAGCAGTTCAGATGATGACTTTTTTGACCTGTTAGACGAGGAAGAACAGCTTGATATCAACGATGACACCAGGTAGTGTTTTTAAACGATTCCATTTTCCGGGAGGATTTTTAGGGTGATACATCATTATTCATCCATGAAGAGCAAGAGTTCCCCCCTGACAATTGAAAGTGCCAGGCATTAGACAGAATAAAATATGTAACTAGGATGCCTTGCCAACAAATTAAAGTACCTGGATACGAGGCTGGGAAAATGCAATCCAACAGGTTCATCTTTGTTGTAGTCTTCAAGATAGAAGTAGATTGAAACTAGAAGAATTGATCCAGACATGTGATGAACTGTATGTGAATAACACAGTCTTAGACAATGAAAAAGAAATTGGAATTTTAGAAGACCTTTTAGAAAGAGTGAGTTGAGGACATATTGAATATGGTGACATTGTTATGTTGCGGTCATGAATGAATGCACTTTCTTCTTTCCTCTTAAGCTTGTTCACCAAATTAAAATTTGTGATTAAAACATGAGCGCATAAACTTGCCCATGCTTATTCAGTGGGTACGTTCTATGGTAATTTGGGTTAATAGTGATCATTATCTTATAGAACCCGGACAATATTGAGGTTTTATGGAGGTGTGCGCGTGCTTACAAATCTAAAGCTGATTTTGATGGTGAAAATGAAACCAAGAGGAAAGAATCTGTTTTCAAAGGTTGACAACAATAAAAGCATTTTCATCATCAACCCAATAGTCTTGTGTTGCAACAGTAAGAATGTGGACTTGTTATGTAAAGAAAACTTTAAAATATTTTCAGGTCTGGAATATATTGATAAAGCCATGAATCTGAAGACTGCTGAAAACCATGAGCCAGCTAATAAGTGGTGAGTGTGTGGCTTAAAATGAGACCAAACTTTTAGCATTGGCAACAATTGTTCTGGTGTCACATCATTAATAGTTAAACATTTCTAGTGTGTTATGAATTTTTCAATCTAGGAGTGCTGTTATACTAGGGATGGTCTGTGAAGTAGCACCTCTTAAGGAAACGTTCCACTATGCACAGAGATTTAAAGTGAGTGTTATGAAAAATTGCCACTGTGCTACTCTTTATGCTCACATAATAAGCATGGTGTTTTGTATTCAAATTTTTCATGGCTCCCAGTAAACTGAGAAACAGTGAGTACTTCTCTGGTCTTGAGTCAAGCGATCAATCATCTTTACTTTCAGCATGCAACAAAAAGAAAGCCAAGCAACTGCAATTATTTTTTAACTCATTGTCAGATCACTAGCAATAAGGTTATTTGTTCAAATTTGCAGTTGCTTTTGGCTGAAGTCCATTTTATTGTACATGAGAAGTACAAATAGTGGATTTGTCACACTGTTGTACACACTTAAAGACTGGCATAATATTTGACTGTTTCATAGTTTACTAGGACTCGTAGTAATTAGCAGCTATGGCTAACAGGCGAAGTAAGGAACTGTTATTTTTTTCTATAGGAGCACATTTTAAAAGCAATTGAATTAAATCCACAAGATTCAACTAATTATTATATGTTGGGCAGATGGTGTTTTGGGGTGAGGAAGTTGTAGATATAAAAGTGGAAGCACATACCAGATTCCTCTGATCTCTATCTCCATTTCCAGGTAGCTGAAATGTCATGGTGGCAACGTCAGGCTGCCATAGCATTTCTTGGTGAGCCTCCAACATCATCAATGGAGGAAGCTTTGTCTAATTTTGAACAGGTGGGATGATTGTTGCTTGATTGTTTTTTAAGTTGCCTTTTTTTGCTACATTTGTGCATTACTCTTGTTACAGCGGAGTTTTATTACAACATGCTGCCCTACAGGTGCTTTGCTGTCAATTAGACTTTCATAGGACTGCTATAGTATCTGTAAGATATTCAAAATAAAAGAAATTCAACTATTCAGTGTGTTTCAAAAAAAATCGGAACACTGATTTCTGTAGGCTTTGCAAATTAGTTAGATGCATAAATTATATTTTGATGATATTCAAATTAGAGTAATGCATTGAAACTTGGCAGCCTTGCGTCTCCCAGAGGTAAGGAATAAGGCAGGAGAAATTTGAGTCATTTTACCTCTTTTAAACAAATTTCCAGCAAACTGAACACAAATCTCATGTTTATTTAGTCGGACTACGCAATTTCTTTGCATTTAGCTAAAGTTTACCTTACCTTAAACTTAATTGTTGCAATGCTGACTCGGATAAATGTCAAGTGAAAAAATGATAAGAAGGCAATGATGAGAAATGTAATGCGGGACATGCAAAAGCAAGCAAAACTGTGTCAGGACCGCAGAACGTGTTGAATGGCACGGCACATAAACATTTAGCATTTCTTTGCTGTAAATTAATTCGAAAATTAAACTCGTGTTAATTTCTCCTGTCTTGTTTTTTACCCATGGGAGACGCAAGGCTTTCAAAATTTCAATGCATTGCATACACTATTTTGGATTTCATGAAAATATAATATATGAATCTAGCTAATTTGCATTGCCTACATAAATCAGTGTTCCATTTTTTTTGAAACACACTGTATGTATATATTTAACCCCTTCCTACAATGCGTGCCTCCTTCCCTTTTCATTGTTATTCCATGGTTGTCCTTCAACATTCACAATTACTACTCATATACCAACTGTGTATTATAGAAACACTGTAACTGCAATCTAGTACTAATCTCTTACAACCAGTCAAATATATATGACTTTCTTGATTCTTTATTTTTAGACTGAGAGACTTGTCCCTGGTGAATGTAAAACTAATATGCTTTACATAGCGAAGGTGTGTTGTTTTTAAAATTATAAGAAAATTGTGTGATTATTTTGAAGTAAACTTTTTATTTTCTTCATTTAGTGTCACCAATGTCTTGGTGATATAGAGAAGGCAAAAGATTGGCTGACAAAGGCACTCGAGTTGCCTGTCAAGGACTTTGAGGTATGGTTTTGCTTCTCAGGGTAAACTAGCTCATCTGGGAAAGTTTGAGGGTCATGTCCAATGTCACAATATATTTTAATTGTCTTTTAGGATCGGAAATCCCATGAAGAGGCAACAATCATTTTGCAAAGTTTATGAATTTCTTGGAAGTATGAAATCATTTCCAGATCTTTCCTAGCTGCGCTTCATTGTTCAGGTAGCAACTGAGGGGGGTGGGGTGGGGTGGGGGTGAAGAGTGTGTGATTGTTTTATAGTGAGATGGGTGACTGCATATTGGGTGGTAGGCCTGTGGCTTGTTATTCAAGATAAAATGTAGGCTGCTTGAAAACCCTAAGTGACTTGGGCTCATAGAAGTAATTCCACAAGCAACGTATTTTTTAACAAAGTGGCTTTGTTTAGTCATCCAAAGGATTTTTACGCTGCTGACTTTAAACTATTTCCAAACATCGTACAACGATCGTACAGATTCATTAAGTGAACAATGCCAATAATCTTTGAATGTTAAAATTTAAACTATTTGGTTGGGAAGTAGTCAGGCATGATTGCTCAATGTTTGACATATTTTACACTTTTCCCCCCGTAAATTTCTCGATCACCGTCATGACATTTGGATCCATATTTCTGTTACAGTATCTGCATTTTCTTAGCGAGTAAATTCATCTTGCTCCTTCTACAATGTCGCTTTTACACTTGCCAATCCTCTGTCAAGTTTTCTTTTTTGTATTAACATATTTCCTCGGCTTTTTTCGCTGTCTTTCTTGGGTGAAATAAAACAAAGCTGGATTCTTAACGTTATTGACATCAGAACGAGGGTGCTCGTAAATCTGTCTCATAAGCTTCCTTTTTCTCTGTTCCAGCTCCCAAAGTGACTTCCCTACTCGGATTTTTTCTCTTTTCATTTTCTCAAAGTAAACAGCTTTCATCGTATCGAGGTGTTTCGTAAATGAGACTAGTTGTTTTGACTCGAAATAGTTCTTCATCACCGCATTACGTTTGTGTTCTCGTGTCTTATGAGACTCTAGTGTGGAATCTATTGGTCCCAGCTCTTTTCGCTGTGGTTTAATGACTGGTAGCTCTCCTCTGGGACAGCCCCTAGCTCTTCGCGCTGGAGTGAAACCAACTGGCAACTTTGGTAGCCGTCCTTTTGTTTCTTGTATGTTTGTCATTGAAGTACTTTGTTTTTCGTCTAAATGATTGAACGCGTTTTGAGTTGAATGTGGCTCAAATGTGACTGTATGAAATGATATTGTTTGAGTCATACTACAGCAAATGACTAAAACTATCCGTTAGCAATTCTGTGCAAAAGTCTATTTCGCGTAAAGGGTCAAATACAAATAGAGATACGGTATATTTGACAACCCTTAGCAACCAAAATTGCAATTCGTGCACGGCTGAAGAGAAACATGCTGTACAATAATTTCTCATGCTACCTACATTGTACAGATTGCGTTTCATTAAAGGGAGGTTTCTTACCTGACAAAATGTTGACAGTGAATTCTCACTCGTACTCTAACTCGTTTTATGTTTGTGCAGTCGCCTACTTCAGCTGTCCTCAGCTTCAAAAATATATTATTTTTAAACTTGACTTTATTGAAACGATGTTGTGTGGATTGTAATTTTCATTGAGAGTATCGTTTTCCCTTCTCCCGAACTCAACACCATCGTGTTTCGACTTAATGTTTGTATTTATTAATTCAACTGCATGCACGAAGCTGTATATATTATTAATTATAGAATTCCCGCTAGTCTTGTGTCAACATAAGTAATGGATTGACCTGCATTACGATAACATTGCTTGTAAATTGAGAACTGATATCCTCTTAATTGGTCTTTATAATTGCGAGTAAAACGTTTTTTACGAGCTTGATGATTTACCTGTAGAAGTTAAATTTTTGCAATACGCTTTCACACAAATCCTGTTTTTACAGATAAGTTCATTTTTTCTATTTACTGACTGATAATTCGTGGTTGACTCTGTGGCCAAATTTGTACAAGGGAAAATTAGCGTAATTTTTCTCGTGGTAGCTGCAAGTGTCATGAGCTCCAGCTGCAGTCGTTCTAAATGCCTTTTACTTAAGATTTGATCTCATCGTTACCATGCGTGGTAGCTTCAATGATTTCGTCGGCAGTTTGTGATTCTAGGTTGTCAATCTTTATGTGCATGACATTATATCATGAATTATCCGTCTCTTTCAAACTTAATGAAAGTTTGTTAATGAATCTCGTTTATTTGGCGTTTGCCTCTGTTATGAAAAGCCGTAAGTAAACATGAGATACAAAGTGAAGTCAGGCGTTTGGAAAAACAATTAGGAAATGACAGTATCTCTAATAATGTAGTCTTTGCGCATGCGTGTAACTGTAGACTGTTGTCATGGCGACATACTGACGTTTGCCCGTGACGTCACTGTGCATCATCAACACATTAGGAAAGTTAAATGTAGTTTAGGCGGATCATCTATGTTGAGCAGCCTGCCCTAGAAAGATATATTAAATAACGTAGTTACAACTCAACCAAGATCATCTTTGGTTTCAGAATGCAATATACACTGCATCCGTAAGTTTGAGATATTTTAAAGTTTGGCAGTTATAACTCAACACTCTCAATCCTGATCATCTATTACTTCAGAACATCTACACTTCATCACACATTTTCTCACATTGTAGCTATAAGCAAGCAAAAACTATAAATATATTTGTGAACTAGAAGCATATTTCTTAAGGTGGTGTTTGTGCACTCTCTGAGACTATCGGAGGTAGATGGAAGACTGGTCCTGAGATAGAACGTACTGTATGTTTATCGAATAGTTCAACATCTACTGCTGAGATCCCTATTGCGCTTTTAGGTCGTCTCCTGTACAGTCTTGCTTCTGATCTTCTTATATCGTTGTCTTTAGGTACAATGAAATCCAGTGAAGACATTCTCTTGCCTTTTGCCTCAGAAAACCTTGATAGTTCTCCATTAAACGACGAAGCTGAACTGTTTCTCCGGTTGCAATTTTCTGCAGTTACAGGTCTCCTCTGGTGCACAGTTCTTGCCTCGAACTTTCTATCATTGTCAATAGCTTCTCTGACACACCATTGTGAAAAATGGTTCCTGGGATTCTCTTTGTGTGTATGAGTTCTGTTATCATCAAGCATTCCTCCTGTCATTCCACAAATGGTCTGTGCTTGTTCCAGTCCGTCTAGTATATCAAATGTTGTATCGCTGAAGTTTTTCGTCTCGGTTTCGTTCGTTTGTAGTTTTTCTTGATCTTTCACAAATCGCATCATTAGATATTGTTTTGCTTCAGCGGTGTCATCCTTCTTTTTGTTTGACTGTATTTCCATGACGTTAAAAGAAAATAAAGCGCGAAATCCGTCGTTTCCAAAATATTCTTTCGTTTACTTCTTCTCGGCGTAAAACCTCCTTCCTTAGTATCCTCTTGAGTGATATTATTTTAAAAATTTGCTGAAAGTCTTCTAGTAAACATGGAATATTTAATATTCTTACTTTATCTGTTAATTACCATCAGTTTATCTACCCCAGATGCGTGCTACTGTGTTCAGATTAATACAACTAATCTTACGACTTTTATAAAATCTTTGCTTGGTCAAAAAATACGATCCGTATTTTCGTTGATTATTGTTTAGATTGTTTTTCTCTCTTCAGAAGCAGCTTGTCTTGCAGTAACTTGTCCTATATTACTAGTAATTAACATTGCCTTGGTTACATTAGGTCGCTTTGTGGTAAAAACGCCTCTTTTTCCAACTGATTAATATTTATTGCGGCTTGTTATTTATGTTATGACGTTGCTGAATTTTGTTTCAGAATGAATCTGCTTGGTACTTTGTCATTTGCATAATTCGCAGCTGTAGAAGAAAGTTTAGCGATGCTACGAAAAAACTATATACCGCCATTACGCTGGCTTAAAACAGTTTAAATCTTTATTTTGTGGGTGTTTTGAACTAGGCATTAAAAATGCATAAAAGCGTAATCTGTTAATCCAGGTTTCCTAGCAAGAGTCCATTGTGGAACATTCGTTACCATATTCCAGTATATCTGTAGCGCTCAGTATTACATGCTTGCCTTTTTTTTAGTTTGAATGTTTATGTCTGATTTTATGGCACCTGCAAATGATATAACAATTGAACCTCATAATTGTATATGGACAGATGCGTTAAACGATTCGTAGACAAAATATTACTTACTTTTCGTGGACCAGTTTTAAGAAACTGAACATAGACCCAAGGTGAGCTCGAACTCCAGTTAATTTGCGGTCAAAATATACCTTTAACTAAACACCATCCAGTTTCATTTGTAGTTCAGTGAGCTCATTGAACAGTCAGCACACTCCAGATATTGTTGCGGTCAGTTTAGAAAACTCCACTCCTAGGTTCACTCAGTTTTCCCTTAGTTTCCTTGTTGTGTGGGTCTTTCTACAAGACCCATCCCAAAAATTGCCGTTGCCATAACGACAACGAGCTTTTCCACACGAGTCAGCCTCGATTTCATGGTGTAAACTGAAGTATTTATCGAGACAAGTGGCCACGTTCGACAAGTGGGAGATATTGAAAAATTAAAATCACTGTTTGGAGTTTAGAGATTGTTATCCTAGTTCAACAAAGTTTGCGTTTACTTTGGTGTTCTCCAACCTCAGACATATAATTCTTTACTTATACAATCCATATTAACGTATGTAGAAATAATCTACTAATTATTTTTCCTTACTTTAGTTACGCATGCGCTTTCACGGGTTTAGCGAGTCTTGACTGTGGTCGTAACATTTAATCCTGTTGCTATAACAATTTTTTGACTTCAGATCTAACAGTTCGGCTACAATAGTTATCAAGCAGGAAAGTTAGAAATATCATTGATTCCTGCAATTGATAAACTCTAATTTCCATTTGGAAAACCTAACCAGAAGACAAGTTAATCTTTCATTAGCTGTTGTTTTTCGAGTGAAAACCAGTCCCCAATTATGTTTGTACAAACTTTATAGTTATATAATATACTGTGGTCGCTTACAAGAATATATTTGCATGTTTTTTCGCAGTCACTTGTGCGATGGCGACCAAGTTTTTATCATTGGTGCGCTTTCTTCTTTTGAGCCAAGCGAAGGTAATGTTTTCCTTGCGTTAACTGGTGTTAATGTCACTGTCTGCGAGGCGTCACCGACTTCATCTTCTGAGTTGACTTCGATATCTTTTGCCTTTGTATTATACTTCGTTTTCTCTTTCTCTTCATTGCTTTTCGCTTGTTTTTTAATGGAAGGTAAAGGCGGCATTGTGTTTCTATCCAAGGATAAAGACAACAGACATTTTGTTTCATTCAGAAGAACGTCGTCGGGTGCTTGTTCTTGACTTCGTAGCAAAACCAACAATTCGTTCACGTTTTTATCAGGTGAAAACTGTCTGAGCATTGGTCTATGCCTGTTTGTTTGCTTTTCAGAGGTTGCCATTACCTCGCGAAGTATTCAACTTACAGAAGCCATTTATTGTAAGGAGTTCAATGATTTCAAATTATTCATATTGTTTGAAACAGTGCTATGATCCATTTTATTGGCTAGTACCACCTGCTTGAACCTGTAGCCGTTAGCAGAATTTTTAAACGAAATTTCTCGTTTTAACTTAGTTCGTGAAAACATTGATGAAATATTTACTTCGACCTTAAAATTTCAGGTTTGGCTCTGAAATTTTTCCACAAAGACAAAGTCATAATTCCCAACCCCGTTCACTCTGCGAACTGTTGTATAGTTAAGAGGCGTGACTCGCAATTGCTCATTTGGCGAACAGAAATCACTATTTAAAAAAAACACTTTCGTGAGTTTTGGTTAATCCTTTGCGTCCTCTCTTTAAATTTTCCTTAACATTTCATATGATTGTGGATGTAGTATCTTAATATTAGAATAATTTGCTTTTCCCTCCCCGGGCAATCCAGTTCCCTTCTGCAGTAACACGAAACAATTAGAGTGGATTCTAAACTCGTTTGCCATCTGCTCGCTGCTATACTTCGTTGACTTTATCTTTGATTATTAAAGAAGAAAGTTGTTTCCAATAGAGAAGATTTCACTCGTAAGTGATCACAGACAATGAAGCTGAGAAAGAAAGCAGATAATGTATCATAAATTTATTGCCATATGAGATAGTTTTTTTCCGGTTTCTTCTCGTAAGTAAATATCAAGATGCTTCACTCGTTTTATCCACGTTTTCGTGTTCATGTTTTTGAAACCATTCGCTCTTTAAATTTATTTTACTTAACGGGTCACTGAGGTGCGAGTTCACCTCGTTTAATTTGTTGTGAGAAATTGGGTGTATATCAGTCTCATAGTTTGTAGGACAGCTTTGTGTTCGGCTTACAGCAGGTTTTGTACTGAACTGTAGTAGCCTTTGTTCTCTTGTCTCTTCTGGCTGAGAAAACTTTCTATAGCGTACTCCTCTTTTGCTTTGTGGCCTTGAAATGTTCTGTGTTTGTTGCTGTTGTTGGTGGTGTGATTGTTGTTGTGGTCGTCTTCGTCCATACGATGATTTTGGGCGTTCACGATGACTTCCACCTGCAGTTGCAGGCCTGGTGTTTTCACTCCAGGTCGAGGCTGTAGGAGGAACATCATTGAATATCGGCGTTGTTTCGCGGACAATATTGTCTCCGAACTCTTTCATCTCTACACTCTTCCCAAAATTATTTTCTCTGAGCTGTGTCATCACAGGAGGAAGATGTTTCGCTGATTTCTCGGGGTTTAGCCTCAACGCTGGATTTTCGTCTTTTGTTTTAAGCAATTTCTTTTGTTTTATCAAAAGTTGGAGGATCGCTGTTGCCTCTTCATCGTTGAAGCGAGATTTTGGTGGTAATTTAGGCGGACTTTGCCTACTGTACTCCTCATTATCCATGCTTCACTCTATCAATACATTGAATGAAACATATCGCGGTTATGTTAAGGCTGATTTCAAGAAAGTTAGTCGCAAGATCAGAACAGACAGGAAAGTTTTTCTAAGTCTACTATTGTTCCAGAGCTCATAAGACAAAGGAAACTTTATTCATGTCCGTTCCGATTCTGCAGATAACATACCTCAGTTGAGATAAGCTTTTATTTACGGTCACAAACTAGCATTAGTCGCTTGATTCGAGTTAACGTTGGTATTAGGGAGTCTGGAAAATTAGCATGCCATTTCCACTAGAATAACTTGGAACAAGGAGTGCAACAGTTAATAATCTTTTGTATGTCTAGTTCATTCTAACCGTGCTAGAGCTTAACATAAACAAGCTATTAGAAGTGCCCACAGGAGTTGATTGCTCGTTACAATTGTGTATGGAAGTTAATCGGCTGGATGGATAACTCGTGGGTATCGCTAATATCTTTGTTTTTTCCGTTCTTTTGTCTATTACGTAAAGAAGGGAAATACGGTAGCATATTACCCGAATTTGTCCTTTGTGACTAAAATATAGTTGAAGACCCTATGTCTACAAAAGTTAAAGCAAATAAGTGTTCCAATACATTCAAACTCGTGTGAAAAACCATGCCATCTTGTGCTACATTTCTAGCATATTTATAGAAAAACAATTTCTAATGTTTGCCAAATAACTTCTTGTGGACTCCAGCTTTTCAAATATTAACGTCTACTCTTAGAAATGTCGAGTTCCTCTAAATTAGTTTATGTGTTTCGAAAGTTTTTTCTTACTAAGCCGCTCCTTCATTTGTTTATATTTTTTAGGTGTTTTCTTCTCTAGTAAAAGTAGATAAAGTTTTTGCATCTGCGAGAGCTTTAGGGAATCCAGGAAAACTGTAAAAACAGCCCTGAGCATTTGAAAGAGTTGGCGAGCTAAATACTAAGGAAATCAAGAATCTCGTTCAATCATTTTCTTTTGACTATTAGCTAATAAGATAATTTAAACATTCGAACTTAACTAACGCCGTATTTGGTGCCTTATACTTTGCCCTACTTCAGTGAATATAGTTTTGGAAAAAAAATACAGAAGAAAACGCGAATATTTTGCATATAAACTGAAGCTAAAGTGGGAGTAACGAGATAATTAGCGCAAAAGCTCTGACTCAATCGAGGATCAGTGTAGTTTTGTATTACGCGGTATATTGCATGAAACATCAAATCTAGTCAAGGTTAGTAGAAAGAACTTTGTTTTATTCGCAAGCGTAATGTACGATAGAAGTACTTGGCTTTCTGAAAATACCAAAATCTGTCTTTACTGAAGCTAGCACCCGAAAGAATTTTGAATGAATTGTATGTCTAAAATGTTTCACATTATCATCTGCCTTTACTGGGATGTTGTTAGGTTATATTTCTTTAAAATCGTATTGGCTGTGCATGAAGTTTATTTCTGTTGTACAATAAAACTTACCCCGAACAAAAAATCAAGTTTCTCAGCAATTCAAACTAGACAGTTCACAAATAAAACACTCTAGGCTGCGACGTCGTCAATATTTCTGTGTTCACTAAAGAACAAGCTCTTAAGATGTACAGGTGTAACAGTTAATGTAGCATTGTTTTTTGAGCCATGTTTTGTGCTACCATGACTACAAAATGGCATGTGTTCGTCTTGACCTGCTGCTTTCTCAAGTGAATACTTTGCAGCAATTAAAACGAAAAAATTCGACTAACATCATCCAAGTTTTCCAATGTTTATTTCTTTTTTTTTATGTGTTTATGGAAAACCATGTTAGATATGAACATGATTGGCAAGTTTAATCACTATTGAATAGATTGCCTTAGTTGCATCGTAAAATTAGCTTATCAAATAGAAAGATATATGAAAGATATGCAGTTGTGGATAATTAGAATACAAAGTGCGCACTGATCTGCGTTTACACACTGGAACGTGACTCCTTCGCTGAACTTATATAATCCCCAAGAATTATATATAGAAGTTGTTTACCGAGTACTTGTCTTGACTTTAGTGCAATGAACTATCACAGTTGATTCAAGGCTTAAAGCATAAAGCATAATTTTTGGTGCGAGATGAAGTATGGCTCTGCGACAGAGATTTTTGTTTGACGCTACGTTAGAAGGATGAAACGATTATAGATTCATTTATATGTAATATTTCCTGTGTAGATGAAAATCTAAAGACTTTGTTGGAGCAGGGTTGGATCACTTTATATTATTTGTTTAAGTCTTTTGAACTAGTTATATCTCGAATTTGTTGCGAAGAAAAAGTCAGGAAAAAGATCGTGCGGTTTTGTGTGTAAGTGATAGTATAGGAGTCATTGTCTCCAAGGGAAGCTTTGATCTACAAGAGATTATACGGGTTCAAGCTGGTAAATTTTAATCAGATGCCACTGCAAGTCGTCCTTATGCGTTAGGCTATGGAAATGTGGTAAATTTCTTGTATTCAGAACTCTGTTGTGTTATTTGAAGTTTGTTTTCACAATAACAGGAACAGCAAATGAACTTTATTATTCAACATAATTTTGTTACCGTGGAGCGTTTTGTTGCACTATATTCCTGTTTAAGTTTCTTGTTTAATTTATGAAAGGAAAAAGATACGACAAAGTTTAAGCAACGAAAATATTATCATATCAAGTTGATTCACTAGATAATCAGTGTAAGAAATATATTTTGAAGAATACAGAATATTTGAAGATAATGGATGATGTACCAAGGACATTTATGAGAGGAAAAATTAAGAACTCGAGAGCGGAAGAATTATTAGCACTATTAAAAGCTGAAAGAGAAATTCGCGATTTAGAATCGACTGAAATACCAAACACTTTAAAGAAGAGACCATTGTTGCCAGCTATAAAACAGAAAGAGGAAAATTCTGATTTGTTTTGCGAGAACGAGACGTTAAATTTTCCTGTTGGTAAGTCTAGATTCATAAGGAAAGATTTCGATGATAATTTGATATGGGACAAAATGCGCAACAGTGAGTTTATAAAACATAATGAATACTGGTTGAATGCTTGCGAGAGCTCATTTAAGAATCTTCCTCCGTTAAAAGCAAGAAGAATTGTAAGACCAGACGGTCCTGAACCGCCAGCGACGCCAAGTTTTGAAGGAAACTGAATATTTCTCACGGCTCTTGACCGTGTCAAGCGTTGGGATGTCGCTTAAATCGCTTTCCGAGGGTAATCTTATAAAGCAATGTTGTTTTTAATGACCTGGAGTGCCGCATGAAGGTGCAACAATAACCGTCGGCAAAAAATTAGCCTTGGTGACATCACGTCAGCGCTATGGCCATGAAGTATTAGTTTCCACCACATGCCCCTGCTGTTCCGGGCGTGTTCTAAGGCCTGGTTTACACTGTCAAAGTTTCTGTGATCAAAGTGGAAATTTCGGATAGGTAAATCCTGAGGTTTCAAGGATTTGCTAAAACTATTAAAGGGAACTAACACAGTTCTCAACACTGCACTACTTCACTCTGATATTTCTTCCAAATTTTTCAGAACGTCGAATTTCCCTGTGACGAATTTCTACTTTGATCACATAGTGTAAACCGGCCTTAAAAAACTCAGTGCAGCCGCCTGCCACAAAATAGTGTTAGAACTGCTTAGACCTACTAGTGCTTTTAAGATACTTTTAAGAAAAAAAATTCATTAACTTTGACGTTTTATGACTAGAAACTCCTTGCAACGCTAAATATTTCATTTCGATGGCGCACTATTGGAAAACAGTATTATATTTCATAATTTCAGGAGCTCATTGTTCAGTCCTATGTCGTGGACCCAAAATGGAAAATTCTCAATTCTTCGTGCAACGGCATTTCGTATAAAGAAAACACGTCTTCTCTTGTTCAACATTGTTCAATTTCAGTGCGTGTCAAATGTACACACTCTGTTTGCATTATTATGTAAATGATAAAACTTGTGATGACATTTAAACTCGTGGTTGTAACGTTTGACCAATGAAACTCCTCGGATGTATGATAACTTATTCATTTTGCATGTTCAACGAGTTTTAACGATGTTAATCAGCGCGTTTATGCATGCTTCACGCGGGGGTGTACTATAGTAGCTAGCTGTTGTATGGTGTAAATATCGGACAGTGTTAAAACTGTTTACTTCGGTTTAAAATGGGAGCTCGGGTAACAAGAACTGACTTTGAATGGAGCTACACGGATGAACCGCATGCTTCCAGACGAAAACAAATATTAAGTAAGTTAGATAGGTAGAGAAGAAATGCTCGGTCATGATATGATATTATGCAAGTATTTACGCTATTCATAACTGCGAAAACTCTGTTGTATATCTGCTTTCCGACGCTTCAGCTTGGAGTCATTTTGTAATGCCACCTTTCTTAATCATGTATAAAACAGGAAGGATGTCAGGACAGGACTTGCGAATATCGTGGCGACTATCATGTGTTTATTAATGATTTATTTATTGCTGATAGCAATTAGACAAAATTAGCAACTGCAAAGGAATCTTCTTAAAAGTCTGAAAAAAGACGTTTATAACATATTCGTGACACTGACAACAGCTCTTTGTGGCTAGCAAATACTCTACGAGATTACCATTTTACATAGGATAGTATAAGTTTGCTTAATGCAGTTATGAGTTCTAATTGTTCTCTAATTCTACGTGTATCTAAAAAATAGACTGAATTTTTGTTGGCAGTGCCAATTGACCGGAAATTCTTTATCTGTGAAAAGTAAAGTGGCAACTTAAACCTTCTTTTCCAGTTACGCGTTTTTGACACGCACGTTTACACACGTAAGTTTAATTAAAGTTGTATAGTTATTAAAAATACAAGAAGTAGACCCGTAGTTATTCAGAATTCAAAATTCTTAACGTTTCTTCTTGCGATTGTTTATAATAGGTTTTATTGCAATGTTAACTTTTACGTTCGTTCGTTCACGCAAAATCGCGTAACTGGACATCGGCCTTAACTGCAAAACGTCTTTGAAGTATGTCTGACCCAACGTGCAGCTCTGCGTGTTTTTAAACATGGCATCGTATTTATTCAAATATTATGAAATAGAACAGAGCCTTTCTTCTAATAGACAATTTTCAGGATTTTGGTCAAAGGACAATCTAGTTCTGAAGTCGACATCTGGATGTAATTCTATTTTCAATCGTAATTTCACGGGATTTTGCTCAATTTTTAAGAATTTTTAAGTCTAAACATGTTCCTTCTTTAATTTCCAACATTTTTTTCTCAATTTAAAAACTTGTAATTTTCAAATTCTAGAAGCGCACCCGGAGATCAAAAAGTTAATGGTTGTGGATCATAGCTTCAAATATCAAGTCATCTTCCTAGTTGTACTTCAACTGCTCGTAATACCGATCATACCCCATCTCTCGGGGACCGCGTTCTTTTTACTCACATACATCTATGGTGCTACGATCAATCACGCGATCCTCGACGCGATCCACGAGATCTCGCACAACATGGCTTACGGAAACTCCCGACCTCTGGCGAACCGACTCTTCGGCTGCTTCGCAAACCTGCCCACGGTTATACCGGCCAGCGTCACTTTCAAACGTTACCATCACGAGCATCATCGCTTTCAAGGTGACGTAGATTTGGACCCAGACTTACCAACAGAATGGGAAGGCCAGTTCTTTAGAAATAGTTTCACCAAAGCAATCTACGTTGGTTTGATGCCGTTCTTCTACAGTCTACGACCTTTATTTGTCAACCCAAAAACACCGACTGAACTAGAAGTGTTCAACTATGCCACCCAACTTTCCTTTGATTTCATAGTGTACTACTTCTTTGGCATAAGCCCACTAGTTTACATGTTACTTGGCACAATTATAGGCACTGGTTGGCACCCTCTTGGAGCACAATTCATAGCAGAACACTATATGTTTCGCAAAGGTCAGGAAACATTTTCATATTACGGTCCTTTCAATTATATCACTTTCAATGTTGGTTACCACAACGAGCACCATGATTTTCCAAACATCCCTGGATCTCTGCTTCCGAAAGTACGCGAGATTGCACCAGAATTTTACGACTGTCTCCCACACCATGAGTCATGGCTCAAAGTCATCTATGATTTCGTTTTTGACCCTGAGATTAACCCTTTCTCACGAGTGAAAAGGTCTAGCAAACAAATTGCGAACTATAACTTGGCAAAGAGTCGTAAAGATTCATAGACATACGTTAAAGTACAGTTCGTAAATTGTCTAATTCCGAGGTTTTCGACTGGCAGAAAAAGTGTATTACATGGGTGTTACTAAACACTAGTGCAGTTTAGATTCATTTGTGGGCGTTCAAGTGGTAGTTCTAGGCCCTGCGCGCCTTTGCTTTTGCGAGAAATGTCTTTTATAAACTTGTGTTAATCTATGTTGTTTTAATTAATCTATATCTTGTTTTGTTGCATTGGCAAATCTATAGGGTAGAAGCAAGAATCTGTGAGATTGTATCGTTGTAAATATTTTTCACAGTATTACTTGGTGTTTTTTAAACATATTTAAACTACTTTAAACGCAACTTACAAATTATTAGTATCACGTTGAAAATTGTGTTGAGATCGACCTTAACGAAAAAGATGGCGGCATGTACATTTTACCAGAATGCATTGCGTGCATCAAACATAAATCGCTAAAAAAATATGTTAAGAAAACACCTTATGATGTGAAATCTCCTGCCTAATGTCTGACTTTTAGAAGACGTCAATTCGCCTCTTTAAACAACTTCTGACCGCGAATCATTCTGGTAAAATGTACATCCGCCATCTTTTTCAGTATAGTCAGTTGTTTCAACCTATTTTTCAACTACAGAATAGTATATTTATCATTACATCGCTTTGTTAACGTTCTTACTATCAAATATATACATATTTATAAATGCTTCTTGAAACCTTTCTTTCGTTGCTCTCTTATGTATAGTAAATGTCCTTGTTACAGTGTACTCTCTAAATACCACACAACAAAAACTAAAAAACAACTGTTTCATTGCTAAATTTCAGTGAAAAGTAAGTATCGTGTTTGTTGTCAGCCAATGTTTATATCACACAATATCATGATTTTCTGAACGACTTTAAAATTGGATAAATGTTTTCAAAGGCATCATAGATTTGTTGTCTTTCTTTTGCACCTGGATAAAGGAAATAAAATACTATAGACACAATATATTGCAATTCTAAGACCTTAATAATGTACACATACCTGTCAAGACAACTTTTCCAGATACAAAAATTAACAAGACGATTCGCGGTTGCACCATTCGATATATCAAGCCAGGAAATAACTCTGGTTCATAACTAAAAAATAATAAATGCACAAAATGTTAAGGTCAGCCATTGGTGAACGTCATCAAAGGAGCTGAGTTTTTGACCTCTGATGTTTTGCAGAAAATGATCATGAGCATACCTGGCAAATTGAACGTGAGCAAGAACAAGTCCTTCAAGCCTAATTGGAAATTTTACATCACAACTTCCTACCATATTCTGGATTTTAAACTCTGTGAACTTGGCCTAGAGAAGAAAAAAATCAATAACATTTCACTGTAGAAAACAACATAGAATTTCTCTAAGTGTTCTGTGGGATTTTCCGGCTCAAAAACCGAAAAACTTCAAAGAAAACCACTTTAGATTTGATAGATTCATACAGGGTAAAGCATAGTTTGTTTATTTCACATACAGGAAAGTCTAATTTCTGAACAACACGAGCATATTTCCTCGCTGCTAATCTCGACAATTCTTCACTCTTGGCTCCTGTACAAACCATCTTTCCTGAACTAAATATTAAAGCAGTTGTCCTTGGTTCACGGATTCGCATTATGACTGCAGCAAATCTCTAAAAATACCAAAATAATAATTTCTTGTGATACTTAATAATATATAATTATCATACAATTATACTACCTTTGGGTTGTATTCGGCATTTCTTGCATGTAAAGCAATCTTTTTCAAATCTAATTTGCAGCCAAGGTTCACTGTTGATACAATGTTTCTATAAAACAATGAATTGTTCCTATTAACTGCTAAGATGTAAAAGTCCAATCTTGTTGGGAAAGTTGTCTGGAAGAGTCACTCACTGAAGCTGAGGTACAATTCCTGATGACTCGACAGAGGGAACGGAGTGGACGGAATGGATGGACATGGGTGTCATAGGTGCGAGGGGGGTAAGGGGAGCGGGGGTCATAGGGTTTAGAGGGAATGGAGACATTTCGCTTTGAAATGATGAGGTTGATTGAACACTAGGCGGGTAAAGATGAGAAGTCTGAAATCGTAAGTTATATACAATTAAGTAGTTTTAGCAATACGGTATAAACACAGCATGTTACATCGATAAAATGTCTACTAGTCTGTCCAAGCATTGACGCCAGAAAACCAGTCTGATCTGACTAACAAACCTGTCTTCTGATAATCCCAGGACTGTCTTCGTCTCCTTGGTCCATACGCTCCATTCTGAACAAATAAAATCGACGTTTTTTCAAAAAAAACCTAGACTGACTACCGCACAACCGCTCGCGTCTTTATATACGTTCGAGTGACGTCCGGTGTATTCCGGGGAATTCCGAACTGGCGTCGTTCACTGCCGGCAATATATTTTAAAAAACTTTTCTCAAGTTTTTTTCTGTAATCTCAACCTAATGGCTATTGTTTTTTTGTCTTAGAAGTTGGATAGATATATTTTAGTAAAGTAGAGTGTAACATTTCAATTTTTCTAGCAAAACTGCAAAAAACGTTGGATAATATTTCTTACATAATTGTTCAGCTTGTCGGAAATCCCCGTGATAGCTAGAGCTCAGTCTTTAAAGTATTCAGCGTAAACGAAAAAAATATTTAGGAAATTAACAGAGTTTTTAGTATTCTAAACGCTATTTGTGATTTTTAGCAAATGTTTGGTACAAAATGGCCGCAGAATCAGGTATGTCTGGAATTATAAGAGATTGCTTTTTGAATTGTGTTCCTACATCCGAATTTATCTTAAAAATTTTGTATTGTACAATGTACATTATTTACAAAAACAATCCTATTCAATATTTTTTGATGAAGTAAGAGGTTCACATTGATACCGGTGAGGTTTTTGCTGTTTCTAATATGCTATTTGGCCCTGTCTTTATGATGTCTGTATTAAAGAGGCTTGAGTGTTACTGGATTTTGTATTGGTATGTACCCTAAGTGTACCTATTTTTATGATCTTAGCAAACGTTGACCAAGCCATAATAAACCAAGTTGAGGAGATACAAAAAGAGGTTAGTATGAAATACATTTCTGTTTATCGCCAGTCATCCTTGAGTTTGACAAAAAAATTAATTGGCTTTAATAGACAAAGTGAAATAACAAAGTACATTGCACTGCCACTCAATTAATGTACACACTAAAAAGTTATTCTGCAATATAGATCGCTGGTACTCAAGAGCTCGTAGGAAGATTGCAGGATACGCAGTCTTTAAGAAATTTATATCAAGATAATGATACCGTTTATCAAAATAAAATCAAGGCAAGCAAAAGATTTTTAAGATTTTATTCAGTCAAAACAACTTTAATTGATTGGTCTTATTTTTACCAAGTATCTCTTTTCAGGATCTATCAAAGAAATATTCACATGTACGAACCACAAGAGCTGATGGCAACTGCTTCTTTAGAGCGTTTGGATTCAGTTATTTGGAATATTTACGAAGCGATAGGCTTGAATATGAAAGGTAGCTTGTTTGGATATTTCAAGAGCAATTTCAGTGATATGAAAACTGTATAGCAGCTGGTAGACTTGCATTTTACTTAGCTTCCTCAGGTGCTTTTTCTTGAATTTTTCCAAAACATTACCGATCAATATGTTCACCCAAACTTCTGCAAAACTTTACCGATGAATATATTCACCCAAAATGTCAATTTCAGGAAATCACTGGGCTTCTTAATCATCCTGCAAACTTTGCACTCTCTTTGAGATCTGTTAGTTATGTTTTGCTTAGGTTTCGAAGTTTTGCCGCAAAAAGTAAAGATGAATTGGTCGCTCTGGGGTTTCCAGCCTTTACAGTTGAAGATTTTCACGACACAGTAGGTTTTCGTCTTGTAAATGTTAAGCGTAATAAGATTGAAGTTTTTGATTGTAGTCTTATTAACAAATTCGTCCTGTCGATATGTAGTTTCTGTTGATTTAGTTCATGGAATTGGTTGATAAAGTTGGTGAAAAGATGAGTGTGGATGAACTACTCCAGGTCTCTTTACTGACATTATAAGTCTGCTCAATGGTTATTTAAAGTTAATACATTCACTATAGTTTCTTCTTGCTCTGTTCCTAGGTCTTTCAGGATGAAGGGTTGTCTAATTATTTTGTAGTCTACCTAAGATTGCTAACGTCAGCTCAGCTGCAGAAGAAGGAAGAGTTTTTTGAAAACTTCCTTGAAGGAGGTCAAACTATGAAAGATTTCTGTAGTCAGGTGTGATGAAGATTAATCCTTGAAGAATACTTAGCAGAGAAGTTGTTCATCTGTCAAAAATATTTATTTCATTGACAGGAAGTGGAGCCAATGGCACGTGAGAGTGACAATATTCACATCATAGCTTTGACTGATGCTACCGGAGTTTGCATCAGGATAGAACACTTAGATCGAAGTGGTACTGACTCCATTGTGAACCACCATGATTTCCCCGATGATGGTCGAGAACCTATGATCTATCTGCTTTATAAACCTGGCCACTATGATATATTATACAAGCACACAGAATAATACATGTTATTTGGTACAGCAAAGTTTACATATTTTGTGTATTGTACATGTGCGTATAAATAGTTTTCGAGTTAGTTAATAATTAATTTTGTTCAATGGAGGTGAATTCACTAACATGCAGTTTTCTGCATTGTATTACCATCAAAAATGATTACAATGGAATCCCACGAAGATTTTTGGGTGTACAATAAGTGTACATCACGAAAGTCTTGCATAAATGTAGAAAAAACATTTTTTTGAGGAAGAAAACTCAATGAAAACAAATCAAAAGGAAAAGAATAATTCCTCACTTCCGTTAAGAACCGGAAGTAGATGTTGCAATCTTGTCTTGGCCAATCAGAATGCCCTCTCGGCTCCGCGATGAAGCAGCCAAAAAAGCTGCAAAAAATTCTGCGCAAATGAATATTTTTATTATTTTTCCAAACCATATTCCTTCATTATTTTGTCTCCAAAATGGCATTACATCAAACTATACGTATCAACTTATCCTTCAAATTTCTTTGAGGGAAATCAGGAGATTCAAAGTTGTGAAAAACTAAGTTCAAAATCGGCCGCAGAGAGCGTTAATTCACCAGACAAGCTCTTTATTCAAAAGTGATTTCGCGCGGCATCGAGCAAGCACAGCGTATACGAGAAGGTTTGTTCAAATTTTGAGAGTGTTTTCAAAACTTTTCCGTCGCATTTCTGGCTGAAAACGTTCCTGAATAGCGCTGTTGTTTCGTGGATGTTTTGATGCAAAAGTAGCTAGCATAAATGTCAGGCTAGCCGCGGTTTTTGCCGGGAGATTTTAAAAGTTTTTTATGCCGTCAACATTGTGAACCTTACTCAATGCCACTTCTCAACGGCAAACCATTTTGCACGGAGAAACTACCGACAGACTTAAAAGGAAATGAAGAAATATTTGTTTGTAGACAAACTAATGAAGTATTTAGAGACTATGAGTAAGTATAAACATTCTGGTGGGATTTAAATGAAGAAATATTCCAGACTAGCAGTTGTCGTTTTGTCCTCGTGCAAGCTTGAGAATCAGCATTTTATCCTTTAGGTCCTTCTTTAAGCGACAAATTCTGTGCAATAGCTTGGTCTGGAGCTGTGATATAACTTTAAAAAACGGCTTAACATATGAAGAAGCGGTTCAGTCTGAAAAAGAGGCAAGAAAAATTGTAAAACATGTGCCACTACCTATCAAGAGAGGTGTTTTGACGCTGGTGCATTACACAAGACATAGCCGGTTGAGTAATTTATGCGATGAAGTTTTTAACTACATTCGAGACCGCTTCCAAGAAGGCGAAGAGATTGATGTAAAGTACAAAGGCGAGAAGTGAGTTGAAAATACTTATCTCTCATTGGTATCCCAATTTACACATTTATTTGTTTAGAAAGGGATAGGTGGTTGATAGAGTAAGAAAAAGTTGGCCAATACTAGTAGAGAACACATAAAATGGCGGTTGTTTTCACAAACAATAAAAATGAAAATAGTGATTTTGATAATTTGATGGTGTATTCATTAAAATATATGTTGGATTGAAAATTTGGTAACATTTGAACAGGGTGGGGCTTGCCTAATGTAGTAATTCTAAATCATATCTAGTACTTTGTTTTTAAAGTGTATTTTGTTTTCTGCTTCAGTTACATTATGTAAACTGGCTACCAGCCTACCACTGCATTGGTGCATTATCTAATGACCTGTTGCTAGTTGCATAAAAATGTAATGAAAGTTAACTTAATCAATCAGAATCACATATTTGAGAGTTAGCTACTATTTAACTACAAAACGGGTAGTTAAAATCCAGCACTTGATTTTTGTAATATCATAGAGTGTGAAATTTTTGATGACATCTGTTTTGTGCATTTTTATTTCAGATTACTTGGCTTTATTCACAGTGTCATTGAACCTACAACTTTAAGTAACGGACATGATTCTCCTAAACTGAAAAGCAAACTGAGCTCGCCATCAAGTAAATCAAATAAAACAAAGTCTTTGAGCACATCAGATGATGTCGTAGTTTTAAATGGTGATGAAGATGAACATAGACAAGTTAAAAGTCCTACTAGAAAACAGATGTCGGCATGGCCTGATGCTAAAAGTTATCAATATGTAGTGAAACTAAAACAAGCCAGGAATACTCCATCAAAAGCACAAGAGTTCATTACGGTCAGACAAAATGTGATAAGGTAAGTGTTAACATTGAACTAGTGCATTGGAAACTTTGGCCAAGCATCTATAGGTCTGTGTATTGGATCTTTTCTTGGGAAATTATAACTATTTACCTTAATCTTCTTTTGATGGGTGAATGCAAGTGTACTTTGAAATATATCCGCACTGCTTTGATATTTAAATATTGTCTCGTGTTTTAGTCGTAAGAAAGGAGCATTTTCTCGTGAGAAACTCAAAATATTGTTGCGGCTGACATGCTGTCGGACTGCGGCCAAGCAAGAAGCTGGACACTGGAGGGTAAAGGTTAGTATTTGTTGCTACTCATGGTTTGTCAAGGGAAGACTAGTGTCAATATGTACTCATTGAGTGACAATGGAACCCAGTACTCCTTATTTTACTCTGTCTAGTCTCAGATGATTTTACTTGTCAAGGTAAGACTTCTGCCATTTAATAGGGTGATGAGCAGTTCACTGATACTCTTTGGTTGCAAAACTTCTAGGATGAATACAGGAAGGAGTTTGACTTACTGTCTGATGTGGATGAAGCAAATGAAAGTATTTCTGCTGAAAGAACATCAAAGAAACGAAAAAGAGGTGGAGAAAATAAGAATGGAAAGAAAAATAAAAAGATTGTTGAGAAATTGGACTCAAAGAAAAATAAAACGGTAACATTTTAGTAGACTTTGAAATTTGTTTCTTTGATTACTACAAACTGGATGGTTAGTGAAGATAACTATGAAGTTATTGGCGATTTAAGGTTATTTTGGGGAATTGCCCACAGTACGTTCGACTGAGAGTTGTATTCCTTGCACAGGTTGGAAAGATTGTGAAAGCAAAATTGACAGCAGAAGAAATTGAAAAGTTGAAGGAAGAATTGCAATTGAAAAAAGAGAAAGAAAAGGAATTACGGAAACAGGAACGAGATAAGGTAGAGTAGAAAGTATTTTAATATACACTATTGTACCTTCCATCTTTCTGAGATCTCTTGCTTCGCTAAAGTCCTAATGTGGCCTAGATGAAATGATGTGATGTGTTTGTGAGTCATGTAATCATGAATTGTATGAATGTTGTTTTTCAGGCTCGTTTAGAAAGGTCCGAGCTCCTGAAAGAACAGAAGATGTTTTTATTACATTGGTGTGTTCCGCAAGATGATCTGGACTTGGTTGATCACAAGGTTGGAGTGGTCTTCTAATGAGACTAGGTCTGAAAACAATTAAACCATATAAAATGCTTATTTTAGGAGCTACCGAAGCCAGTGCCAGTAGAAACCAAGTTCTCAACGGAGTTGTTTGGTGACGTCATTATGGTCCTAGAATTCCTTGATATATTTGGAGAATTCTTTGGAATGAAACAAGATTTTCCTGATGGCGTCTCTATAGGTAGATAGATAGAAAATCTTTAATTTATCTATCTTAGTAAAGTGGCTAAACTCATGAATGCGCAAACAACCCAGTTTTCGTGTATCGTAGCTAGTTCATCGGCGATGTATTCGGATCAATCGTTGGTAACATATGACAGAGAAATGATATCTAATAGACTGAAGATTTTACTCATTAATGTTCACTGAAAATCGATTCATTTTGTTATTTAGCGATGATTGAAGAAGCGCTGACGGAACACGATGCGGAAGGATCGTTCTACGACATCATCCGATTTCTCCTCTCCGCCATTTTAAAGACACACGCCGAGGAGGAAGAAGATGAGGGCCTGGACGACATTCATGAAGATCACGTGAGTGACACGAGGCCAGAGGAAGATGAAGACGAAAGAGTAAGCAAAGCTGTATCTGCGTCCGCTGCCATGGCAGCTGCTTGGGCACAGGTGTATCAAGGAAAAGATCTGCACGAGTTGACATTGGATCCTTTCACATGTTCGGAGATTCTAAGACTGCATTTTTTGTCTTCTGGAGCTAGTCTGGGTTAGTAGACTAAACAGATGTGTGTAGGAACGCAATATTTTTCTAACTAATAGCGATCCACAACGATTAACAGGCAACAGTTGGAGAGCGAATTCTATAAACTCGAATTCTGTAGCAATACTTGATCTATATTTCCTAATTTCAGTAGGAGACGGGGACGAGTACCGCTGGCAAAGACGAGGTGGCTTCACATTGTCCGATGATGCTGGTGTCGCATTTCGCCGTCACGAGCACGCGATCATGAGAACCCTGGTGACAAGTAACGTCTATGATCTGAATTCTGTTGAGAAGTTGAAGATACTGGTAACACTGTGCTCCCAACTTTTGACGTATGCTACCACCAGGGATATTATAGATGATGGTTTTCACAGGTCAGGATCAGTTTACTTTTTGTTGTAATAGAACACCTCTAGAGATTCGTTTATATTATCAAAATTTCTGTGATCAAAGTACTCTTCCTTCAAAGTGTGTGATAGTGTCAGTATCAGGAGAGAAGACAGACTGACCAGAAGTGTTAAATGTTTATGTGTTCAGATTTCGTAAAGCAAAACGTGAGCTACAAGAGGAACAGTGGGCTGACCAGAGGAAGGACAAGGAGGAAGCCGCGGCCAAATACAAGAAACGTTTGGAGGAGAAGGCCAAAGAACGAGAGAAGAGGAATAAGGTTGCAGAAGGTGAAAAACCTGCTGATGAAGCCAGGTGCAGTTCACAAAGTTCCTATTACACTATAAACGATGGAGACAAAGAAGTTGACAGATTTGTGCAGAGTGAAGATGTGACAACATCATTCCTCATTATAGGAACAATCCAATGAACATTGTGAAGTTTCCAGATATTTGTGTAACTCAGCTTTCATTCGTTTTAGCAGCGAACAAGATGTAAGCAAACCTATATGGAGTGAAAGTGTAACTGAGGAAGGCAAGGCATTCACGCGCTCTCAAGGTTCTGTCATTAATGAAAAAACAACAAAGATTGAAGATAGTGAAGAAATAGAACGATGGGAAAGGAAAGAGAATTTGAGAAAAAAAGAAAAATCATTTCTCAAAGAGATCAAGAAGAGTCAGTCTATGTCTGGAGTTCAACCCATTGGTACTGATCGACTGTTCCGTCGTTATTGGATATTCAAGTCTCTACATGGTCTGTTCATTGAGGATAACGACCCACATTTGTCAAAACTTTTGCAAAAAGAAATTAATGAAATTGTGGTAAGTTTCTTGCATGATAAGTTCTACTCAGCAAACTTGCACGACGGCAGATAGTGATCGACTTGCAGTTATTCTGAGGAAATTATGTTAATTCGTTTCACCATACGCGTAGCACTGTTTTTTTTATTAATTCTTACGTCGTTTTCTTAGATTAGCGATGACGACAGCCACAGTGAGACTGCATCAATAAGTACAGAAGAAGATGTTCCAGGTCCCTCAACAACAACTGCTACTCCTCATCATCCATCAAGTATTACGTCACTATCAAAACGACAAATTGAGGGTGAGAGGGATCTGTGTCGTATTCTCAAACTCTATAATATTTCGGTTGAAAACTTGCCTGAGAATTGCGTTTTAAATCGTGGAGCAGAATCTGGGATAATCTCTTTGAAACGAGAGCAGCATTGTGCTAAATTGAACTCGAGGGAGATAGTTCAGTGGTCTTACATTGACAAAAAAGAGGATTTAGATAAGCTCTTGAGCGCGTTGAACCCGCGAGGATTCCGCGAAAAACACCTACGTGAATCATTACTGGAAGCATACGACGCACTCGTGAAAGGAATTCCTGATAATCCATTTAAATTGGAAAACAAGCAACTGAGAGAGTCAGCCAAGCAGACTGCAATGTCTAACAGGAATGAGACAGTGGATAAATCATTGTATAAGACAATGGAGGATTTTATTGAAGCGAGTTTGAGGGATCAGATTTTGGATTTGGAAGATAGAATAGGGCAAGCCGGACTTGGCTTTGTGAAGACAGATGATATCACTGCTTGGAGGAAACATGTTGAGAACGGCATCTATGATTTTTTACCTGATGCTAAAAGTGTAAGTGAAAACGTAGTTTAGAAGGATGTGAAATGCAACTACATCAAAACTTTGATTTTTGTTTCAGACTCCGCTAGCAAATGGAATTGAGAAGGAGAACAATGATATTGCCATGGAGATAGATCAGGAAGTGTCGTCAGCAAATCACGTGAGTGATTCTACTACTGAGAAGATGGAGGTTGATCGTCCTCAAGTTTTTTACGATGTGAAAGTCAAGTTGTTATGTGAAGAAAGTCGTCCTCAGACACCTGTGGATGGATCGTTTACATCAACCCCTTCATCATCGCGCACTCCTCTATCCATCAACCCTTGTGTCCGTGATTTGGCTAAGGCTCTCCTCCAGGTAAACTTAGACTACATCCCCGCACAAAGAGGGCTTTTTGATGAGTTATTTAGCTCTTGTGTACGGTGAACGTTGACGAGTTTTTCTCGCCTCGTAACTCTTGTGTTCAAACACTAGAGAGTCAACTCGTCAAGAAACTTCGCATGCAAACACTTGTTCATTAAACACACGAGCAAGGTCAAGAAATAGGTCAACTGGTTCAATCTATTTTGGTCTCTGGTCATTCAGGTGTCTCAAGGCATTGAAAGAAAGTATCTGATTCCTCCTCTTGGTGATGATGAGGAAACAAAGAAGAGGAAGCAACAAGAAGCTGCTGACGCAGCAAAACGAGATTTAGAAGAAGCAATGGCAGCTAACAAGAAGAAAAAGGGATCGAAGAATGAGATAAATGAAAGTGAAAAACAACGTGAGTTCGAACAGAAGCTAATTGTTGTTTCTTTACATCTTTGGTTTTCTTTTATTTGTAGAAATTTCGTCATCGCTGTTTCATTGTGATAATTTCATGAAAGTTTTATGGCATTCATATGTTTACGCCTATCTAGAATATGGCAAGAGTGAAGCGAAAAGCAAGCCACAACAGAAGACACAGTTGGAACGTTGGGAAGAGTCATTATTGGCGTGTACTAACCTTGCACAAGTTTCTATTCATCTGACAAATCTTGACAACTCGATCTCTTGGGACAAGTCTGTTCTTAATGCTCGATGTCGCTTGTGTCGTCGTAAAGGTGATGCTGAACACATGTTGCTGTGTGATGGCTGTGATAAAGGACACCATATTTACTGTTTAAAACCTCCGCTGAAACAGGTAGGCAGTTCGTACTAGTTTGTTCAATGGATGATTTCAGATATAAGCTAAGTTTTTGCCAGTCTAGAAGAAACTGTACTGGTGGATCCCTTCTTCTTGGCCACTTCAAAAGTTAGGCTACAACTAGAATCTTTTTTGGAAAGTATAATAGGATTGTTGTCAACTTGCAGTTATCGTGAGAAAATTATGTTCATTCTTTTCAGAATAAGTGGAGTAGTCTTGTATGTTATGAAAAACACGATTAAACAAGTGAAAATAATTTTGTGGTTCTCTTCCTTTTTAGATCCCTGAAGGTGATTGGTTTTGTAGTCAGTGTCGTCCAATCGAGCCTCGTCGCAAAGTACGTCGACGTAAGGCTGGTGACGAGGATAGTGATGTCGAAGAGAGACAGGATATGAAACTTCTTGAGATGGAACAGAATGAGATTGATGATGAGAGTGGCAGTGATGATGCCATTAACTCGGATGACGGTAAAGTGTCTTAGTTTGTTTGGGGAGGTTTTGAAATCTTCTCCAAATGATTGGGTAGCCATGACTTGCGAAATGTCGACGTCATCAGATTTATAGCACAACATTATTAACGTGAGCTGACTTTGTTGTTCCTCTAGTGATTTCTTGAACGATACGGTTTATTTTAGATGAAGAAGACAGTGGTGATGATAGTGAGGACGTCAGTGAGGATGGAAGTGAGCAGTCCAGTGACGATGATAGTTCAGTTCATATGGAGACATGTGCGTGCTGTGAAGGTGGGGGTGAACTGTTGTGTTGCGAGACATGTCCTCTGGTGTACCACTTGGAGTGTGCTTATCCACCGCTCAGACGTATCCCCCGTGGTGATTGGATGTGTCAAGTGTGTACTGGGGCGGACCATGAATTGCCTGCTGGACGCAGAGTAAAGAAAACGGTTATAAAAGGTTAGTCAAAGATAAAAAGCATAGGAGAAATTTTACCACATTTCTAAGAAGTTTGGAAAATCATTTATATTTTGGTCATTAACGTATTCTTGTAGTGAGTTTTTCTAGGCATCTGCTCTTTTTTCCAGATGCTCAGAAACAAGTGAAACATCAAACAAAACCCGTGGCTAAGAGAGCAAAAATTGAAGTGAAACCGAAACAAAAACTGAACAAGGTAAGACCTAACACAAAAGAGCAAAAGACGACTGCAAGAGGAAAGCGTTTAAGCACTCGGACAACTGCTCGTGCAAACTCCGGCTCACCAAAAACATTACCACCAAGTGGTCTGCCTAACTCAGCGCGCACGAAGTCAACGAGATTGTCAGCGGCTCTCACGAAGAAATGTGAAAAACTACTGGAAGAGATGATGGTTCATGAAGAATCCTGGCCATTCCTTGTACCAGTAGATAATGTTAAGGTACACTTAGGCTAAGTAATCAAAGAACCCTTTATCAAAAACTTTGTCCTTGATCAAAGCTCAATTTAACTGCAGCTCACAATCATTTCCAATCGTTGCAGGTTCCTGACTACTTTACTATCATCAAAACTCCGATGGATTTGCAAACAATCCAAACTAAGCTCTTAAACAATGAGTACAGTTCAACAGACGCATTTGCTGCAGATGTGCGTCAGGTTTTCTTCAATTGCAGTGAGTATAACAAGCCCCGCACGAGGGAGGCACGTGCGGGAATACAGATGTCTGCGTACTTCGAGACACGCTTTGGAGAACTGGGTCTAGACACGAACGGAATCAGAGGGCCGAGAACTCGACGTTCACGATAGTCACACGCGTGTATCTCGCGCGAAGTTCACGAGAACACGTGTGTCAACGAAGTTTATCGCTTACGTAATATTAATAATTTGTTGGATTGTCGTCAACGTCACGCATAATTTAAAATATTTGTAGAAAAAGTCGCGCTTTGTTTGTAATGAATTAATGGAGAATCGTCTTAATTGTTTGGTGAAATAAAAACATGAAGTATTTTATCCGAAGAAAAATGAACAGTGAAGACAGGTGAAGATTGAGTCTGCGAAATGGTCTACCTAAATCTTTATTTTCTATTCCCTAACGGTTGTAGATAATTGTTAATCGATAGAAAAACCGTAAGAATATAACTGGATGAGTTATAAAAAAAACCGCAAAAGGCATCAGTCAGTAGACTGACGCTTGCAAATTTCAATCACGTAAAATCACTCTGCGTAATAGACATCTCATACTTTACATATAACAGATAATCACTTCTTAATATCAGTAATATACGTAATATATTTCCAATACTTTCAAATTAAGAAATTCGTTTAACTCCTAAATTGAAGTCATATTGACTAGATGCATTTGACGAAATTACACGAAGTTGAGGAGATTCTGTTCAAAATGCTGCGGGCGCTCATGTTCTCAAAGCATGAAGCATGGCGGGAATATTTGAAAATATATTTTATAAATTTTGCGGAAAGTTAAAGGCTAGAAATTGCTCAAAAGTTGTCGCATTTGGCCAAAAATGTCACATAAGTACATTGAGGTTTTCTTTTTGCAAGACTTCAGTTTCTTACTAATGAATTAAACAGCTTCTTGTTACGCACTAACATGCCAAGATTTGAAATTTTTTGACAAAGCATTTTCGCTCGAAAGAACCAAATTTTCAGCGATAAGATTTGGCTGATACTGTCCATGTGTTTTAGAAATATATTTAAAATAACTTTTGCGTTTAAAATTATTTCAAAAACGGAAACAGTTCATTTTATGATCTAAACGCGTAAAAATCATCATGTTGTTGCCATGTTGATAAGACAGGATGCAACAATGTTGTGCTGCACCCTATTGTTCACACTTGTTAACAATGTTGTTCAGCATTGTTACACCCGATTAAAAATGAACAATATTGTTCAATGTTGTTGACAACTGTAAACAATAG